>VWZE01004432.1:265047-279585 GCA_013396675.1 Eubucco bourcierii
CAAAATCAATGAATTTTTATCCAGGAAATTACCACGGGCTTCAGAAATACTACCTGGTGCTGAATCTGACATTTTTCCAGCAAGCCATGGAAAGCTGCACAATGTTGAATATCATCATCACATTAGGGTGCTGGTTTTAAATTTCCCAGCTGGTGATTCAGTGCAACAAGGCTACAGGGGTAATGAGCTGAGGAGAAGACTCCTCACAAAGTATAAAGAAAAGATCAGTGCATGTCCCACTTCTGACAGCTGACAGACCAGGGTTTGCCCTACGAAATAAAGTCAGTCGTGCTGGTGAAATGATCCAGCACTGAGCAAAGAAGGTTTACCTGAAGAACCGAGGCTTACAACCATCAAGGGGATAACCACCCTCATTTTCCTGCAGCTTGTTCCTCTGCAAAACGCTCCCCAACCTTCTTTTAAACAGCAGGGCAACTCAAGCCTTCTTCATTAGCTTTTGTTGAAAACCGTAGTGACTATAAAGCAAGCCTGTTCACGGTATCTGCAGAAATCACCTGCTGAAACCATCTCATGAACTATCTTAACCTCAGGTTCAAGCCTTTCACTGCACCTGATGCAGATGTGAGACTTCAACCAGAGTCTCCCCATTCTGGTCAGTGTCTTGACTAGGCAGGACAATGAAAGCTAAAGGGCTTTTACTTTTCCATGTTGGAATACAAATAGCTCACTGTACATCAGGACAGCACTTACCCTCCTACTTGTCCCAATGTGCATAGTAACTTTTACATAGGAAACAGTTCTAAATAACAGCAGAGAAAGGTGATGAGCCTGTAACTTCTGTCTTTTCTGTTTGAGAAATGTCTGCTGGAAATTTTAATTAAATTAATTAAAATTAATTTTTATTTCTATACATACTAGACAAGCCTAAAAGAAGCTTTGTCAGTATTCTAGGTGTAAACTAAGGTAGAAAGCAGCCCTGTGGAAAAGTACTTGGGGGTGCTGATGGACAAGAAGCAGTCAGTGTGTTGATGGACATGAGCCGTCAGTGTGTGCTTGCAGCCCAGAAGGCAAATCTCCTCCTGAGCTGCATCAAAAGATGTGTGGCAAGCAGATGCAGAGAGGTGATTCTGCCACTTTGCTTTGGTGAGACCTTACCTGGAGTTACTGCATCCAGGTCTGGAGCCCAGAGTATAGGAAGGACACAGAGCTGATGGAGTGGGTCCTGAGTAGGACCACAAAAACTACTGGGAGGCAGAGGATCTCTGTTATGAAGACAGGCTGAGGGAGTAGGGGTTGTTCAGCCTGCAGAAGAGAAAGCTCCAGGGAGACCTAATAGCAGCCTTTCAGTGCCTGAAGGGCACCTACAAGAAGACTGGAGACTGTTTACAAAGACCTGCAGTGACAGTACGAGGTGCAATGACTTCAAACCAGAGGAGAGCAGATTTTATTTTGGATGTTAGGAACAAGTTCTTCACCATAAGAGTAGGGGAACACTGGAACTGGTTGCCCAGAGGGTGGTTGGGGCCTCAACCCTGGGGATCTTCAAAGTGAGGCTTGACATGAGTCTGGGCAACCTGATCCAGTTGAAGATGTCTCTGCTTACTATAGAGGAGGTTGGACTAGACGACCTTTGGAGATCCCTTCCAACCCAGACCATTCTATGATTCTAAGACTGGTCTGGCTTCACTGTCTCTGGGGAGCCGAGGGACTGAACGTAAAGGTTACATGATATTCTATCAGCTGTTTAGATGAGAGAGCTGCCACGTTAGTGTGGCCTGAGCACTGCTTTTCCTGTGAGGGCTGCCTGCTCTTTGGATTGCATCTGGCTGATTTTCATGTTGCATTCATGCAAAGAGAAAAGATGTTTCCTGAGCTGCTTGTAAACAGAATTTTTTTTAAAAGGTGATTGATGCAGAAAGATAAGATACAGAAGGAGTATGTGTATGATGGAGATTGATCAGACATTCTTGAAAAAATTGGTATCTTCTGAGAATGAGCAATAATCTTTAATATAGGTGTTGAGTGATTTCTTATCACTCAAAACTAATTTTAACATAAGGAAGTGTCGAAATGCTTCCAGAAAGTACAGTTAGAATAAATCCCTAAATATCTAAATGCTAGCTCCAATAGGATTGAGGCTGTATGAGGAAAATTTGACTTTTAATGATATTAGGTCAACATGGACTTAAAAAAAAAACCCCAGAATTACAGGCTCTGAGAATAAAGTTTTAGCATTAGTGCTTTCGTAAAGATCCATGACCCCTGACCCTTTAAATATTGAACTTAGACTGTAAAAATATCACTTCTTATTGATCACATGGTTATTAAAGTCAGTCAAATGCTCAATTTATATGTCAAACACTTGTAATATTTCCTGTAAATATTAGAACAAAAGAGGAGAGTGATAATATCATGGTGTTCAGTTGCATTAGATTTATTCAGCTTTTCATCTCTGAGAAATAATAAAAATGTCGCTAAGAAAAGCTTTAGACACAGTAAGCATTTATCAAGGCCAAATTAATTTACAGCTGCATCATGCATGTGGTGCATGTGTGCGTTAGTTCATGTATATGCACATACACATCTGTCTAAGTGACTGTGATAGGACATATCTATGATGTGTTTTCCTTCTCTCAGGACACCTTCCCACTCCCTGCAGCCCTGGAAAGGTATGGCTTATTTGTTGAATCTCAAGGAGAATGAGGAACCTTAATAAGTCAACAGATATTAATTAAACGTTAAAGGCAGGTTTTAAAGTACATTCAATATATATTGCTCCTAATGACATTCAAGTGTGCTTACAAGGAAGGTCAGGGGGGAGATCTTTAGATCCCCCAGGCTCCCCCAAGATGCCTTTCCATAACCAAATGCTTTCATATGAGTAATCGAAAGAAACCTTTAGTCAACCACTGGGGAGTCTTTACAGCCTGGCTTCGATTGGAGTCTGAGTGCAGGCCTGTGAGCAGGAGGTGTTTGTAAGCATTTCTAATGGCATTTTGATGTACATGTACAAAATTGATGTCGGAAGGATCATTGTAAAGTCCCAAACAGTGGAATATTGAGGACATTTTCAGGTGGCAGTCAGATTCTGGCTGGGTGAGCCCAGTATATTTTCTCATGTCACAGTTGATTAGGTTCACAGGGAAGTGGAAAGAGTAAAAAATTCTCTTATTACTGCAGCAATGCCATATCAGCCTCTTTTCCCTTTGAATGCAACATTAGTTTTTGTCCAGAACTCTAACTGCTTTCTACAGTTTGGGGAATTGTAAAGCAGAAACAATTTTCCCAGCTAGGCTGACCTTCACAGTAATGAGAAATGACTGGAATTCCTCTCTATTTCTCTAACATTTGGGGAGGAGGAATAGGAGGAATGTGTTTGGTTTACCTGATACTATGTTGTGGGTGTCTATTTAGCACTTTGAGCCTAATTTTTTTCCATTCAGGAGATTACATGGACTGTTGCACCATCTGACCCAGTAGCCAGCCCTCAACTGTATAAAGAAGTGGCAGTAACGCACTTTAAACCTTTTGTTATCACAGCAATGATGGAATTTTGTTTCAACTATTTAATGATTTTTTTCTTTTTTTCCATGGTATGGCTATTTTCATTTCCAGTACTTGTTCAGGTGATGAGCAATGATCTTGAGAAAATTTAAGATTCATAATAGGCCAGGCAGATAGAGGAGACTCAGGATGGACACACATCTGCAGAGTGCTCTTTTCTTTGCGAGGCTGGTGCTATAGTCCTACCATGTTCATCATCTCTTGTGGACAGGATGAGAAAATTTTGCATTTATGTGCAAAACAAGTAAGTGCCATGTCCAAAGAGTCCATAACAGCAGCACATCTGGCTAGAAATACGAGCCGTTTCCTTGTTCTTTCCAGCAAGAATAAGACGCTTTCCCTGTGAAATCTGAGGCCCCCAGCAGTCTGTGGTGGCCCAGGTTAGGTCTGCACTTTGAATGCAGAAGTGTTGACATACCCAAGCTAGGTTCTGTGAAGTGCCAGGAAGAAGGAAAGCACTGTAACAGGGCACTGAATGCAGTGAGCCACCACAGCAAACACACAGGATCCCAGGACATTTACACAGTCTGTGCAATCCCAGTAGTGGGATTGCATCTCATTGCAGCATTGGCAAGAACGTGCTTGTCCACCTACTCCTGGTTACAGTGTAGCCATATTTGCTGCTTGGGATCAGTGCTGGTAAAATCAGCAGGGAGCATCTCTTTTGCATTCTTATAGAGCATTACAGGAGGCTTAATTTAGATGCCATTTTTTCTAATGTTATACTAAACCAATTGCTACTCATCCTGGTCTTTATCTTCTGGACCGATGTTTCTTGAAGCTACCTCTTTCTTTGTTAGTGCTGCTTTTTTTTCTGTATTCTCTTTACGTCATACATGATTAGCACAAGTAGGAAAGACTGTATTCACATGGTCACTAAAATAAATAGATATAAACTAACAGAAAACTTAAGTGTATCAAGACATCTGCTGATTCTTCCCTTCTAGCAAAGGAGAACATAAGGGAAGAAAGAGTAAAGAAGAATGGAAACTGCTTTCACACTTGGATCTAATTGTTTTGAGGAAACTTCATTCTTAGTCCTCATGTAAGACTGGCCAAATCTATCTGGTCCTAAGAAAGTTATACATCTGGGAGAATGAGGTTAGATAGTGTTGTGATGGAGAAAATCAGTAATCACAAGCAAGGTTTAATAAAGCCGAGCTCTGATAATGCCATTGCCTACATTAGTTAGAGAAAACAGATTGATAATCTGAAACAATTCTTTCTTTTTCATATAGTTAGCAAAGGCATGCTTTTGTTCACTCTTTGTAGTGTCCTGATGTTTGATTCATACTTCCAGCTGCAGCAACTTTTATGAAGACTTCATAAAAGGGCAGCACATTAATTCAGAGATGATCAATATCCATCAATATTCATTGCAAAGCAATTGCAAACTCATGATCTTCCTTTTTCTATTGACAGTGCTAGTCAGATTTTTAGTCTAGTCCTGAATCAAACCCCCAAGTCTAGTACTCATTTCGTGCCAGTGTAAATCAGGACCAGCTCTGCGGAAGGTCAAAGTGTGATACATCAGTATGAACACAGTGTAAGCAAGATTGATCTTAGTGACTGTGAATTTTGGGAAGTTTGTCTCCATAGCACAACTAAAACTTTATGACTGTGACTTATCTTCATCCTTGAGTTTCTCTTAAAAGCTCTGCATGTGAGAAATATCTGTAAAGCTCTTGGCACTGCACCACCTTCAGAGCCTTTCCTGCCTGGTGACATTAAGAAGTCCTTCATGCAGTAAGGCAGGATCTGATCCTGGGAACACAAAAGCATTACCCTGGTTCCAGGACTGGTATATCAGTGTCTGGTACTGGCAGCCCTTAGTGAGAGGCACTGCCTCAACACTTCTTACTTGTCTAGACTGGGAGAGTGCAAATAAATTTGGCATGTAAGACAAGATATACACCAACTTTAAAAGTATCAGCAGTGTCTCCATATCAAGTGCTTTGGGACTTGGAATGCACACTTGGCAGTTTTGTGTTTGTTTTTCTCTCCTAGGTAGAAGTGACAAATCACTGGGTTAAGAGCATGCCCAGGTAGGAAAGAAAGGTGTTCTGCCTCCTGATCTCTCTCCCTTACATGCCCTGCATTACTGAACGCTGTTACTTCTGTATGTAACAGGCTAAGTGTGGGAAAACTGATCAGTAAGTCTCAAAGCAGTGAGATAAGATTTTATTAAACTTATTAAGAAAGGAAGTGTCTAAGATGTGTGGAGGATTTGCTTGCAGTTGCTAGGGTACTTTAAGTATCAATGTCACAGTCAGTTTGCAGCTATCTTCTTCCAATCAAGAAAAGCTCATAGGTGGTCTTCTGTAGGGAGAAGTCAAGTGAGATGTGTGTATGCAGGGTCTCAAATACCCAGGGGGCATAAAGGAGCTGTGGCTGTCCTGTCTGCCGCTGGCAAGTGGTGGAAGCTGAATCTCAGCAGGCTGCCCAACAGAAGATGAGGAGTATCATCCTCTGGATCCCATCAGGCCCCACAGGTTGAGTCCTGGCTGTTAGGAACTCAGTCAAATTCCTAAACTTTTTGAAGCTGTGGGAGCAGCCAGAGAAAATAAAAAACAGTGTCTAAATATAGGAGAAATAAATATTGGAAATGCTGTTCTTTCCTGGCTCTAGCCTGCGGGAAGCGGTTGAGTGCCACTGAAAACTGTGGAGAGCCAGGACACTACTGCTCTCTGCTCTACATCTCTACAGGAAACCTCAGCATAACCTTTAGTGTGTGATCTCCTAAATGCAAATGATGTTCATAGCAATTATTTTAAGGTTTTTCTCTCCCTCCTACTGCCAACCAGAATTAATGGCACAGCAGCAGAACAAGCAAGTGCTGCTCAGAAGTGTCCAAGAATGTGTGGCATAAATGTACTGTGCCAGCTTTCACCTCACCCTGCCATGATCTCACAAGCAGAGTGGAGCTGAACCTTGCCTGTTATCTCAGCCCATTTCCTCCACCCCAACACAGACCCTCTGGACTCTCATACTGGGCCTTGCTGCCATACCAGTAACTCTCCTTGATTTTTGCTTTGCTGAATTCCTTCCAGAAAGCCTATGAGTGTGCAAGCACTAGGCCCAGGAAGCAACAGAAAGATCTTTCTAGAAAACGGCCAGACCAGCAATCAGCTGAAATGGGGGATTACAGGATCCTTTCATTGGGTGGCAAAGAGTAATGTGTAAAGTAGGGGTAGCATTACCTGCCTCTGTTCAGCCACAACCAAATTCTTATCTAAAAACCGTTCTCTCCTTGTTGCAACATACATAAATTTCCAAAGCTCTAAATGATGCTGCCAGCACTTCCTCCACTTCTAAGTGGCTAGGAGGCATTATCATTCGATGGTTTTACAATAGTATTTTTAATACACAGATTCCTTTTCATTGATCTAGACAACACTGAAAGCAAAAATGAATCTATTTAGCATGAATTATTGTCCCAACTCTGCTAAGGGGCTTTCAAGAATTACTGATAAAAAGACTAAAGAAAAGAAACTACCTTTTTCAAAGATGTTTCTATATCTACACTTTTCTTATGCCTTAGTCAGTCCACATTTTAGCACAGCAATTTTGCTTACCTTCCATCACCCTGTGCCTTTCTGCACTGTCAGAACCAAATGACAGTGATCAGCAGTCATACTACCTGTTCACTGTTACCATCTTAGGGCAGTTCATGGCTTCATCTGCTCCTGCAAAACAAAGATGATATTGATAAAGAAGATGTGAAGTGGGAGTGGGTGTTAGGAAAGTATCTAGAAGAACAAAGCTAAGACCACAAGCCACTGGAATATTTCAAGTGGGAGTACATGGCCTGCAACATTTCCTGCCCCCAAAGACATTCCTGTCCTAGCAGACAAGGGAGACAAAGGAATTACGATTATCTCCACGTTACAGATGGAGAGATGAGTTAGTAAGAGATTAACTAGCTTGTCCAAGGTCACTCAGGGAGACAGAACAAGCACAGAACTAGGACCTAGATTCTCTGAGTTCCTAAGAAAGGATCAATCTCCAAGAAATAGTGTGCTAAGCCATGTTTCTTAATAAAAAAATCTCATATTAAAACGTTACAAAAGTAAAAATGCAATTTCTTTACCTTTCAGTTTGATTAATGGATTCTTCAGAAAACAACAATAAAGCAAGTTCCTTTTATAATATAGAGTATTTGAATCCTTTCTTTGTTTTCAAGGGGTTTTTTTGTTTGTTTGCTTTCAGAAGTAATGATGAGGAAAATAACTTTGATTAATTCCAGGTAGATTTTGTATTTTTCTCTCTCCCCCTCCCCCTGCCTTTTTCTTTTTTTTTCTTTCTAGATATCAAATAGATATATTTTAAAGTGCTAGGATTTGGCACGATGGCAAGCCAACTAGCAAGAGACCACCCTTTATAGATAATATAATAGTAGAACAAATTGAGTTTCCAGACCTTAATCCTCTAAGAAAAGCTGAAACCAGAGGGGAAAACTTCCACAGTGTTGCTCAGTTGGTTCACCCTATTTGATTGCCGGTCAGTACATGAACCCTATTTTAGAAGTGATGTGATTTCTATCTAAAATAAGCTGTTTACAATGTTCTATGGGCTATTACTGCTCGAATGCTGGGTTCTGAAGTTCTTGAAAGAAGTCTACATTAAAGCAGCATTCAGAAGATTGTAGGATTGTTTTGTATTCTCTCTGAAATGGAATGTGATTTCATCTGCATCAGGCTGACTTATACAGAGTAATTTTGTTGTTTCGCTTTTCAGCATTTTATGAACACCCAGAGAGATTATTGACCCCTGCTTTAAAAGTTTGGGATGAGAAGATATACCAGTAGTAGTCCTATTGTTAGTAGTAATGACCATAATGGGCATAAATTCAACCATTCTTTTTAGGAGATGAAATATTTTCTGTACCTTTTTGTAGGCATAAGTAGATCTTAAAAGCAAAACTATGGTGAGGTCAGGATTTTTTCAGTCCCTTTTCAGTGTTATACTACAGTGTACAACAGCTGCAGAAAATAGGATCACCCCCAACCAGGGATATGAGTGAAGAATAACCACTAAGGAATAATCTAAGGATTATTTTTTAAAACATTTTGTTAACAGTTTATGCACTCATTTGTTAAAAACAGGGACAAAATTACTAACACTTTCCTTGTGACACAGAGTTCACTCAGGACTGCACCTTTATCATCCATGGGAAATGAGCATGTTGTTAAAGGGAGGCATCATTTAAGCACAACAGCAGATTTTCTGTGCCATGGCCTAAGGCTCTTGGGCTTGCTCTATGCAGTACAGAACCACACTTTGGTGTTGAAGCTGGTGCAAAGGTCTGTCTTTGTTAATATTGTCCCCAGGATCCCTGGGCTGAACATCAGGGAGAAGGGCCCTACTATGTCAATAATTGTTTTTTTATTCAGCCCAGGAAACGTTTCTGCATTGCTGCTTTTTGCAGTTTACTCTCATTATAAGAAGTCAGTACGTATGCTCAGACACTGACCATAGGTTCCTGCAGCTCTGTTGTTCTGCTTTAGATACAGAGATAGTTATGCTGCCATTGAACTTAATGATCATTTGACTTAAACATATTATTTGAGAGCTAGTCATATGTATCTAAATCTAGAGAGAGGTCTTTAATAAGGGTTCTTAGCTTTCTTTGCTCAAATCTCAATTGCTGAGTAACACAGCAAGGTGCTCAAAGTCAGGCAATGAGGCTTGGTGTGCCACATGGCCCAAAACTGGGAAAACTGCAAAACTCCATTTGGTACAAGCTATGTGTCTTTGCTATGTGGCTTTAGTACAGGCCATCCTAGTCAGCCACTTAAATGCAGGCCCAGTTGCTTCCATGGTGGATGGAGAAAGAGTCATCTCTGGAAGATAGCTCAGAGAAGGACCTGGCCTTGTAAGCCCCAAATTACTCCCTAGAGCTGCTGTTTTCCTTTACCAGCTCTAGAGACAATGAAGGGTGACTGGCTTTGTAACCTCAGCATCTGAAAGTAGGTGTTGGGGGCATTCCCCAAAGAGAAAGAAGACAGAAGTGTGACTGCAGAGTAAGCTAACTCTATGCCCACTCAGGTCAGAGATTTGTGACAGAATATGGGCTCGAGTGGAGCAATGTTGCAAGGTTTTTTCTCCTCTACTAATGCAAGTTATATCAGAACAGTTGTGACACTATTTTGTAAAACTAAAAAGAACACTAGTCAAAAAGACTGCCTGCTTCTAAGATCATCACATGTAGATTAAAGGCTCATCTCTTATGCAATGACTTGTGTATGCCTATCATCTCTTTTCCTAGATCTTCTGCACAGCAGGGCTGGTGTATAGGCTTCACGAGATGCAGGAAGATGACAGAAATACATAAGTGTTTTGATTTACCTATAGTCTTCTCTCTTCTATTCCTAATCTAGGATTTAGTGGGTTTATGATGTGTTGTATGTCGTGATTGAAAATAATTATTTCTACAGTCATTCTTGTGATTCCACTTTTCTATGTTTCAGCATTCTTGTGTACATATGGTAGAATTAGTTATTTCTTTTATTAGCTCAGCAGTGCTTTGCTTCTGTAAGTGTAATTCAAGAAATGTAATTTTCTTTATCCTTGGTGAGATTAATCTCTCTATACAGTTGCTCACCTGTGTTCTGCTTAGGTAATGGGAACATTCTAAGATGTATATGTAACATATTTCTTGCTTTCTCTTTGATATTGCATATCACTTATATTAGTTGGTAGTCTATATTAGGCCATTATTTGTTCCTTAAATTTTATGGAGCAATCCTGCATTTCATTTATTTTCTCTTGCATATTTCTTGTATGCAAACATACATGCACACACAGAGTCGTGCACTTCTAGGGCTCAGTCCTAAAGTCAACCAATTCAACTGTGATTGCTTTTTTTTGTTTGTTTGTTTTGGGTTTTGGTTTTTTGGGTTTTTTGGTTGGTTGGGGTTTTTTCTTATATTCTTTTGTTCTCAAATTTTCTTCTACGATCGTTGTCTTTTGTAATTTGGCTTCAAGGACATTTTTGATAAAGGATTGGCAAATACGCTCCATGTACAACACTGCTGTGGAGCTCCTTTCTTTTTATTGCTTCATGTTTGTTCTGTAACACTGTAATTTGATTATTTGTCCATCTATTTTAAGTTTCAAGCTTCTGGATTTATAGTGTTAGGACTTGAGTCTTACCTTCCTTACACTGGTGTAAGCAGAGAGCAGGCCTCCAGCTGTACTAGGTTTTTCCAAATCTTTTGGAGATAAAGGGTGATCCAAGAATAATTTTTATTGCACGTATTTTTGCCACTGCCTTTATTACTACACATCCAATCCAGGAGATTTATAAAGAATAGGTAGCAAGCACTAAACATAAACCTCAGCTATGTGAGAAGAATGTTAGCTTCAGATGCGCTTGCATCATCAGTTGAGTTGACCTCAGTAAAGCACCACCTCTGGTTTCCATTATGGATAATTAATGCACTTTGGAGATTCAGAAGTACCCTGTACACAGACTGCTTCATGGGATAGCATGCAGTAGCCTGTGGTCTCTACTGACTCACCAAGTTTCCTTGAGCAAAGAGCTAGTGGCAAGGAAGCAAGTGTGGATCTTGGGTAGTAAGAATCCCCTGGAGGATGTTAGGATTGCTGAAGTTTAAAAGAATATATGCTTTTAGAAACCCCACTAACACTAAATTAGGCTACTTAGAACTGTCCTTCCTGGGACAGGAGATGTCATCAAGACACTGATAGTGACTGGGGGTGGTAGTTGCCACTGGGGCAGCTCAAACTGGAGGCAAAGCATTCTGTGTCCTAGCAGTCACAGATGAGAGACAGAACAAGAGCTCCTTAGTGCTGCCCACTATATCACCAACCCTTCTTTTCCACAACAACCACTTGTACGGATGAGTAGATGAGGCCTTGCATCCATGGCTGCTCTTCTCTACCCACCAACCTGGAGGCCAGTTAGTGCCAATCATAAATAAGGGGCCTGTAGTACTCTGTAGTACAACTCTTATGGCTTGACTTACAATTTTTCCCTCTGATTTTATTACCTTTTAACAGCTGTATGATGAGGGTAATTTGTTCAAGTGAGGCTTTTCTGCATAACAAGGTAGAGTGATAGGTCTGGAGCTCAAGTAATCATTACATGAGTTACTGTAATTTGTTTTAGAATAGACCTTGATAAAAACAAGGTATCAGATGTGTCAGAGTGTGAATAAATAGAAAGGCAGAAGGAATGGTAGAATACATGGAGGGTTTTCCCACCACTGCCATGGCAAGTTGAGGATTTGATTTATCTCATACAAAGCGTCAAGAGCATTCATGGTAAAATTGGTGTTTTCCAAAGAATATATATGTTGTCAGATCACAACTTCAGAAAGAAGACAAAGCTTTCCTTCAGAAAGGGGGTTCTGATGATGTAAGCAAACAAAGCTGAACCAGTTAATTCATAATCAGCAGCAGATTCCAGACATAAACGCTGTTGTCTCTTGGATCTGCTATTTCCTTGTGTAAAGTCAGCCAGCACCTTGTAGTTACTTTTACCATTTACATCATTCTTAGATAACGACCTGCATTTTGTGACCTGCTTTGCTAATGACTTAGATATTCATCCATTTCTGTATTTCAGAGGAATATTTTGGCCTCCACTAATATGCCCTCTACATATTATGGCAATGGCTTAAGTGACCAAAATACATAAATACCAGATAAATGCATAAATTATAACAGGAAGAAATATTCCACGTGCAGATTAACCCTGAAATAAGAAATTTGGTTTAATTTGGATCTTACCTCACTTTGGTGCAATGTGCATATATAATCCAGTCCTAATGGACTTCCAGTATATTATCTAAATAGAAAACAAACAAACAGAATGAAAGGAAGGGAGTTTCATTATTCTCATTTTCCAGACAGGAAATTAAAGAAATGAAAATATATGGAAGAATTGGACCCCCAGTGAGATTTCTACGTCTCTACCCAGGGACCCTAATCATAAGACTTCCTTCCTCCTCAAACATAGTTATTTCTATTTCTATCACATATACTTTGGAAAGTTTTTCATGGTTCCACATGAAATACTAATTTTCTAACCCTGAACTTTCCTTTTAAGCAAAATCAATGAAAAGCTATTGTTGCTTTTACAGATGCCAGGGAGAATTATTACCATCCTAGGCAACAATAAAAAAGATATTTTCATCCTTGGTAGGCTGAATTACTGAGAAATAACCTAATAATTACTGTATAAAACACCCTGTTTTAACACGGTTTTTAATATCCATAAAGTTTCTGATTTATTTCTCCCAAGCCAGCATCAATGCACTAAATTCTGCCTTGCTCTAAGCTGGTGCCGTTATGCTGACCTCTGTGAGGCTCCACCTGTTGTGCTAATGGTTCTCAAGAGGCAAACTATTTTTGGTTGTGTATTAATTAGCAATGAAGAGAGATGTCTGATTTCACTGACACTGATTTAAATGAGTCACTTTTTTTAAAATCCAAGGAAGTATTTTGGAATTCTAACAATATATGATTAAATCTGCTTTAAATTAGGTCTTTGTTAGAGTAGTGGGATTCACCAGTGGAAATTCCAGAGACTCCTTTAGCTATAGTGAGCTTGTCAAATGCGCTGTTGCCCTCACTCTCTGTAGCCATTGGTTCAGATGCCCTCCGACCTGCAGTGAACATGAGTTCATGGTCTTCAGAGAGAGGAAGGAAATTGACCCTCAGCACACTCACATTGTTCTTGAGTGGCTACAACCAAAGTATTGTATTCTGGAAGGAAATTGACCCTCAGCACATTCACATTGTTCTTGAGCAGCTACAACCAAAGTATTGTATTCTGGACCCGTGGAAAAGTAAGAGCTTCTGAATTAGTTTAGGCTGTTGGTCTTGTCACTTGTAGCTGGGTGGTGTTTATAGAATCATCTTAAAATGATACAGTGGTTTGGTTTGGAAAGGACCTTAGAGATAACCTAGTACTACCCCCTTGCCATGGGCAAGGCATCTCTGTGCCTTCCATTATACCAGGTTGCTCAAAGCCCCATCCAGTCTGGTCTTGAACACTTCCACAGAGAGGGCATCCATAACTTTTCATGGCAAACTTGTTCCAGTGTCTCAACACCCTCACAGTAAAGAGTTTATTTCTAATATCTAATCTAAATCAGTTTAAAATTGTAACTGCACTCCTTAGTAGAAAGTCTCTCCCCTTTTTTCATGTAGGCCCCCTTTAAGAACTGTTCATAAGGTTTTCTGCAAGTCTGCATCTTTATCTGTCTCCTTAGGGTGAAATGAAGAGGATTGTTACCTGCCTGCAGGTTTTTGTTACTGAAAGAGGAAACAATCCAACACAAAACAACTGAACCATCATTTTGTGTTCAGTTCATATGTACTTAAAACTAGGCCATCTTTCTTCTGTCCATCTGTCTAGGGTGAGAAACCACAGGAGTGTCCTCTGTGAAATTGCTTTTTTTGAGGGAATACATTGAGCTTCAAGTTTGGGAAGCAAAGAAGATGTGCCTCATATTTTATAAGACATATTTGTTTTATTGCATTTATATGTAATATAAAAATGACAAGTGTAGTGCAAGAATTCTGCCATAACCACTCTCAGGCTGGATTTATCACAGTTTTCACTGTTTGTCTGAGATGCATTAGAACGTCAGCATTGTCTCTATGAATTGCCTTCAAAAGCATTTTTGGCCCTTGGCTTACCCTCTTTGACCAACAGAATTACCAGTAGCACCCAGTAGTACCAGTGGGTACCAGTGCAAAGACTTTTGCAGACTGTACCCTTTGCAAAGGTCTACTTTGGCAAATAGTTAGAAACATATGTATGTTCCTCCCACCCCCAAATGGATGGGATTAGGAAAAGGAAAGCAAGAATGATTTCTTTGAAATGAAGTATTTCTACTCAATTTATAAAACACCCATCTGTGAGGGTGATGCATTTTATATTTCCACTCAAGAAATCATTTTGGTCTGAAGTAAATGTTTTGTGTGATTTAAAATTTATTTATTTTCTTCTTTTTTTTTTTTTTTTTTCCTCTTTTC
>VWZE01004432.1:279705-301524 GCA_013396675.1 Eubucco bourcierii
TTTTTTTTTTTTTTTTTTGAGGAGTGAGTAGGGTGTTTCAAGGGAATTTTTCAGTCTGGAAACAGAAAGAAACATTAGTTTCACAGCTGTAGGTGTAAATGTTTTGACTTCTGACTTCAATGGATAGCTTCTCTAGTTTACAGTGGCATAAATGAAAACTTTGTAAAAAAACAGGCCTTGGGTGAGACTAACTGATTTCAATAGTGTGTGACTGTAATTAGCTACCTCTAGTAGTTCAAATGGGGGTATCTCTCCCCTCTTATTGCAGATTTGAAGCTCAGAAGAAATCAAAGGGGCTGAATCTGACAGTGGCTTCCTCTGTTTTAAACAATTGCAACTCTGCTGACCTCATTAAAATTACACCACATTTATATCCTGCTGGAGAAGAATCAGAATCAGACCAAGAACTTGGAACTTATGTTATTTTTAGCACCAAAAAATCCTCTGTTTTGTAAAGCACAAGAATTGCCGCAGGGCCCATAAATATTTTGTGAATCTGGCCAACAGATAAAAGTAGCAAATACTTAGAACACGGAGAAATTCATCTGTCTGTCTATTGACAGTGCCTTATGGAAGAACAAGAGTCTAGGTACAATAAGGCAATAATGAATTTAATGAAAATCTACAGACATTCAGGTTGTAAGCTGAGCTGTTGTTGAAAAAGATAGTACATATTTCTGCCTGTATAGCAGAATTTCTTGGCTGAATGTCTATGAGTAGATTTCCATTGATAATAAATATGGAGGAAATTATTTATTGTAAATGATAATTAGACTTTCCCCAGGCTATGTATTCAGCCAGTAACAAATACTGAATAATAACACAAGCATTATTTCTGACATTCTGCCTACACACACACACACACACACACACACACGCACACACACACAAAAAAGGATGACAGAAGCTCAACCTTGCCATGACTTTTTTTCTTTTTCAAACACATTAATATCAACGAAGGGGTAAATGACTATTTACATGTGATTTTATGTACTGACATAAATTAAACATGGAGTGTAAATCATACCTCATCTCTAGCTGTGAAGTAGAACACACCAAAGCAAACTCTCTGGAGTTTACCCAGGACTGCATTAAGACTTGCATGCAGGCTAACTTTAAGCAGTCTGCAGGATCTCAACCTCAGATTTTAACCAGTTTCGAATTGATCCTTGCAGGGAAAAAAAAAGAAAAAAAAATCTTCAGTTTATACTTGCAGTCATCACTCACATTCAGCTAACAGCAGTTCTTCTGTTACCTCAAGCAATATGGAGCTATGCTTTTGTTATAAGAGGATCTTGGTTTCATATACCCTCTTGCCATCAATTTATAGTGCCTAGCACAGTGGCAATTGCAAAGACCTCAGAAACAATACATTCCTAGCCTGTATGTTTTTAATTATATTTCCAAGTTTCATTTGCTGTTGGCAACTTGACGTTATTTTGATTTTGCTGAGGTGAAATATATGAGTTTCAAATACAGCTTTGAAATTGATTAGGAATTAATATGGCAGCATTACAGACATAGTAGATTTACTGCTGCTTTTGCAGCTCTGTGTGAACTCCCATAAGGAAACCTATTGTGACCAGATCAAGAGTGATATAAGCAAAGTAGCTGAGACTGGTGCTAAGAAATCAGAAAAAAAAAAAGAAAGAATCAAATAGGTAAAAACAGAAGGAGACTCTGTTGTGGACAAAAAAATTATACTCTCCCCCCGCAAAAAAAACCCAACAAACAAAACCAATAGGGAGGAGTTGCAGGAAAGGTAGGACATGGTTGGACTGTGGATAAATAAGTTTTCAAGGCAATCAGTTTGGTTTGGGTCTTTTTTGGGGGTTTTGGGGGGTTTTTTAGTTTGGGGTTTTTTTTTGTTTGGTTGGGTTTTTTTGGTGGTTTTTTTTTTTGTTTTGGTTGGGTTTTTTTTGTTTGTTTGTGGGTTTTTTTATGTTAAATAACCTGGACACATCTCAGAAGAACATAAACAAAATTAAACCTGGAATCACCTAGTTAATGCCAAGCACAGCACAGCCCCCGGCAGCAGGTGTAAGTGCACTCTGGCAGTGCCGCTTCTGGGGCAGGACTTGCTGCTGCTCCTTTTTGGGAGCAGGTTTCTTGCTGACACCAGAGGAGATGGAAGTGCCTGGAAGGAAGAGAGTTCTCTGAAAATGCTACCTATGTAGCTGCATTGTGCTGTTAACCCTTCTCCTTTCCTCTTCTGTAGGAGCTGCACTGAGGGCACAGTTTTTGTCATGCTAAATACACAATCGTTAGTGGTTTACATGGAGCTTTATGTACAGAGCAAGGCTGGTAGTGAAGAGGACAGTGGATGTGTGCACGTATAAACAGTGGCTTTGTAGTCAGTCCTGTGCTAGCTAGTGGCTTCTTAAACGTTTTAAATCAGATTAAGCCTTCCGAGAGTGAATGTGGCAGGAGGTTGCTACCACCTGAGACACAATATGCTCACATAGTGCTGGTGCAAGAGGGGGAGTGCAGGCTCACAAGTGTTCATTGTTCTGTCTTTAGAAAAGGAGTAGCAGCAGTAACCTCCCCACTGACACACAGACAGCAAACAGATGAACAAAATCACATTCCCAGCCCATCACTGGGCACTCAGAACTGTACTGAAATGATTAAATAGCACCCCAAGGAAAATGTCAACAGTATCCTGGTTAGGGACCTCCAGCAAGCTTTTGCATTTCCTCTACCCTCACACAGACTCACTCCAGTTTCCTCTTTTAATGGCTATATGGTTCAATTGCAAATGTGGTTTTGGCTTTAAGGTTTTCAAACTAAATTCTTCCTTCAAGTTTATCCATACTCCTCAAATCTCACCTTGTATACTGAGATCTTAGCAAAACTCAGATGGCTAATTAAAAATCAGAGTCTCAACTGATTTGGTATCTCAAATATTCTCCATGAAACCTGGAAAACAGAGAACTTCTCAAACACATGGTATTAACTATGGTGTTTATATCATTTTGCCTTAGGGAAAAAATGATGTTTAACTGTGGAAGATTAAATCATTCCAGCTTTCCAGATACTTGGGATCAGAACCAGATTTGGATTTTGGTCTGGCCTGCATCTTTGCCAGAAATCTTTCCACTGACACTCATCTGTATCACTCCTCAATTTTGTCTCAAGTTGGTGCAAGTAAGGTCAATCTGGGGCTAAAAGCAGTAAAACAAGAGTCTTGCACATAGTTCCAGCTTTAGACCTGATGTTGTTCCCATTCAAATCACCATGATGTCAGTGTAAGCAGTGGAAGCAGACCTGATGAGTGAGACTGTCACATCATATAGAATGAAAATTTCCCAATGTAGTTCCAGCTCCAAAAATTAGCATCTTTGCAGAGCAGCTGGCTTGGAATTTTAAAGAAATCTTATATATGTTCTTGGTCAGCAATATGTCCCCAAGTATGAAGTAGGATTTATTCTTCTTTTAGGTCTGTACCTAAAATGCCTGATTTTTATTATGGAGATTCAAATAAACAGTTCCAGGCATGTACACTACCA
The DNA here is from genome assembly GCA_013396675.1 of Eubucco bourcierii. Taxonomy (NCBI): domain Eukaryota; kingdom Metazoa; phylum Chordata; class Aves; order Piciformes; family Ramphastidae; genus Eubucco; species Eubucco bourcierii. The sequence continues at coordinate 283,215 of VWZE01004432.1, forward strand.
TTGCTTATTGTCCTGTAAAATAAATCTTGCAGAAATGTTTTCTCAAATACCCAACAGGAAGCATCATATTTTCATGGCGTGACCTCACACGGCGGTTCTTACATTCGTATATGCAAATGGTCATATTTACACATGTACACCCCATTCTCACATTCAAATTCAAAGCAACTAAATATTTTAGATTAAGGAGATTAATTAGATGTGTCTTAACGGTTGACACGCTTTCTACAGAGGCTAGATCACGGAGAGCCAAGCGCTGGGCTCTTATCCGAGAAGACAGATGGCAATTTCCTTTTGATAAGAGTGTATTTTTTTAGCAGCAAGGGAGCCCTGAAGTAACCATTTTTCTTGTGGGGAAAGCATCTTTCAGAAGCCAGATAAATCATTCTAAAATAGACAAACACAGGAACCGAGGAACTAATCAACCTGAAATGAGTGGAGTTGCAGCCCCTTTCAGAAAGTTTAGGAGATGCCTTTTGTTTTCATTCTTGCCACACACAGGAACTACTTCAGAATTAAAGAATTCAGATAATCTTTTTCGTTACTCTTTCCTCTTTTGTGGGCACCACCAAAATTTATGATTAATAATGATGCAAAATTTCATCAGAGAATCAACCGGGTTGGAAAAGACCTCTAAGATCATCTTGTCCAACCTATCACCCAGCCCTATCCAATCAACCAGACCATTGCACTAAGTACCTTGTCCATTCTTTTCTTGAACACCTCCAGGTATGGTAACTCCAACACCTTCCTGGGCAGCCCATTCCAATGAAAATCACTCTCTATGTGAAGAACTTCCTCCTAATAATCCAACCTATACCTCCACTGGCACAACTTGAGACTGTGTCCCCTCATCCTCTTGCTGGTTGCCTGGGAGAAGACCCCCACCGGGCTACAACCTCCTTTCACATAGTTGTAGACAGCAAAGAGGTCTGCCCTGAGCCTCCTCTTCTCCAGGCTGCACACCCCCAGCTCCCTCAGCCTCTCCTCACAGGGCTGTGCTCCAGCCCCCTCACCAGCTTGTTCGCCCGTCTCTGGATACATTCCAATACCTCAACATCTCTCTTGAATTGAAGGGCCCAGAACTGGACACAGCAATCAAGGTGTGGCGAGATAGTTTGTTTACAGTCTGTTTACATAATGCATAAAATAAATATTTGTAGATATTTTAGAGCCTAGAAACACAAAAGTAGGTAACAAGACTAAACCAAGATTGCTCTGTTTAATTAAAATCTAGAACAGCATGTGGCAGCTTATACGGATCTGGAACATTTCATGCTTGTGAGTTAAAATGCTGGGGAGCCAGGAGCCAACAGGACTAGAGTCTGTAGGTAGTCCTTAAGTAATGACCTGCTACTAAAGCTACAAGTCAGCTACCCCTTGTAGTTATTTATATTAAAATATATTAAATATGTATTTTATATATTATATATATAATATATATTTTTTTTTAATATATTCACTCTTCTTTTTGGTAAACATATAAGACCCAGCTTCAGAAATGCTGACACCTTGAATTTGGTTTATCTTGTAGGAATAGACCCAACCAGGAATCCTTTCCTCTAGTTCTTTTTCTCTCTTTTCTGTCTGTCACTAATAGAGCAGGAACAAAAATGGCAAGGGTAGCTTCCACTCACTCCTTGCCTGTGCCCTAATGTGTTCTTCTTTATTCCTATCTCCAGTAGTTTGGCCCTAGAGAGCAGGGAATGATATCTGCTCTTAAAAAATACACCTTTTTTTTTTTTTTTTTTTTTTTATTTTCTTTTGTTGGTTTTTTTTTTTTAGGCTGGTTCCAGTTTGACCAGCAGCACCTTGTTTACAAAGACATGGTGAGAAGCGTTGTGCATCCTCCTCTATCCGTGTCATATCAAGGCGTACATGAGCACTGCAAGCTTCCCATCACCTCAGGTCGCGTCGCTTTGCATCGAATCAAGTCATGTCACATCAGTGATACCACTATCAGTACTTACTCCTGATAGAAAATTCAGCATAGATTTAGACAGCAAATAGCTCAGCCACAATAAATGCATATAATGAGCAGATTAAGTATCTGTGAGAACCAGATATTTTAAGCATCCCTGGCAAGTCAGCGCTTTCAGATATTCCAATGTCCTTGTCTCTGCGCTGTATTCTGCACATAATTTCTCATATATGTGCATATACTGAAATGTCTCTGAGCAGCCTGTTTGGGACCCTTACCACCTTACAACCATTTGCAAATATAGACCTGTGCAATTTTTAAATAACCAGACACTATTGCATAGGTCTGCAGTGTAATTGTAGTGCATAGTCTATGGGTTGGTCGTATCTAAGCACTGTAGGAAAAACAAATGTTGACAGATATCCCCCACCCATAATTTGGGATTTGCTTCAAACATGTGCCTGCTCAGGCATGCATTCGAAGAGTTATGCATGATTAGGCTCTGTGACAGCCATTTTATTAGACATTTTACCTTGTTGTTCATTTATAGAAGCTAAATGTTGTAATTATCCCATTACATTAACTAAAAAAAAAGGGAGGGGAGGATTTAAAAAAGAAAAAAAAAAAGAAAAAAAAAAGCCTCTAAGTGATAGCTAAACCATGCATGGTTTCCAGAATGTTTAATCATAGAATCTTTTGGAATAATATTAACTTCTTTTATTTTATGTTGCCTCTCTATTCTCTTTTGTCCATCTCAGGATCTGTGCATTCAGATTTCTTGAAATTTGACTTATTTTTGCTTAAGATTCTAAAGCTAAAATAAATCAACAGACCTCAGGCACCCACACTTGAAAAAAAATTGGCTGCAAAAGTCTATGTAAATGCTAAGTGGTCTTCTTATTGTTGATAAAGAATATTTGACACTCAGGGCTGTGATATGTAGGTTTTTGCTCAGGATGAAGTTGAAGCAGTATTTCCAGAGTCTTTTTTTTAAATTACTTCAGGGATTTTGTAAATCAATATAGGTCCAGGGAGCTATCAGCTGGTACAACATACATGTGTATAGTAAAGACAATAAGAATATAAGCATTAATATTATGTAAAGAATATGTCAGAAGAGCTTGTAGGGACTTCCAAGGAAAAATAACTTTATCAATTCTTTCATGTTGAGAACCCAAGGTTGTGGGTATCTAGATTGGAATGCTCTGCTTCTGTGGCTTCAAGATGTTGAAGATACTTGCATGTTGTTGATGCTAGATCTAACCCATAGTTACTGGAATGGGATGGTATGGTGGATTAGCTTTTAGCAACTCATCCACTGCCTCAGTGGGATGAGGGAGTAAACAGAATGAGAAAGCTCATGGGTCAAGAGAGACAGGTTACTAGGCACTGTCATGGGAAAACAGACTCAACTTGGATGTAGTTAACTTTATTGTCAGTTAAAATAGACTCAGTGAGAAACAAAAAGACAAATAGTAAAACAGCTTTTCTTCCCCCTCTCCAAACCTAACTTCACTCATTCAGTCCCAGATCCTCTACCCAGGGCAGCACAAGAGGCTACAATCAGTCCATAACAGTTCCTCTCTGCTGCTGCTTCCTCATCACTCTTATCCCCAGCTCTTGAGTGGGCTCTCCATTGATCACATTTCCTACCAGGAAATGTCCATTTTCTACAACGTGGGGTCCTCTGAGAGCTACAGTGTTCTGCTGTGGAGCACCTCCTCCTTATTTCTCTGACCTTGATGTTCCCTTTGTTGTGATCACTTTTTTTTTTCCCCACCCTTCTTCTCTGCAGCTTCTCCACTAGCAAAACTTTGTCATCTACATCCAATGCAGATTCAATGCTTGTCACGGTAATGAACAAGACACCAGAATATTCTCAGATGCCTCTGCTCATTTTGAAAGTCTTTTTTTGTGTTAAGGGCAAGGAACTACTACCAAGAATCTGTCTCATGAGTCACTGTGAAAAAAAGTAAGAGTAAAACCCATTGGATTTTAACATACAATTCTCTCCTAATATAAGCACAGATAAAAGTCACAAATTCTTAGTTTAGACTTTCTGCAAAAGCAAATGCCATACCAATGAAAATTTCCTTTCTCTGATCATTTTCACATAGTCCAGATAGAAAAAAAATACTATGTGTTTTTGATTGAGCACTATTGCTTAATTCTTCTCAACTTTTAGAGTTGTTCTTGAAATCAAAGGGGTTTTCTGGTTTCTCCTGAAAAGCCCTGGTTAGGCTCACTCTCAGTAACTGATCTGGTAATGCAATGCTCCCTACGAAAAGGATTGTCTGAGAACATAAGAGACTGAGGATTTGTTGGTCCCTAATCAAATATACTGCTTTTCTACACTAATTTAATCTCTAGGAGATATCCAGAAATGTGATTTTTATTTTTTTTTTAAACAGCCTTCCTGAAAAACACCAATACTATTTTGTAAAATGAAGTTATGCCTGCTGTTATTCCACAACACGTCCCTCTGTTCTCCATTCAGACAGTGAACTTCCACTTTCAGCTTCTCCCACAAGTTCTTTAGAGAGCACACAAGACCTAACTTTATTCTTGTACTGAGACTAGATAAAGTGACCTTACCTTTCACCTTACAGGTCCATTTTTTCATATTAAGCTGTGGCATCCTGAAATGCTTTGGCTTTCTATCAGTCAAACAGTTTGTTTTTTTTTTTTTTCCCTTTATATTTGTTGAATGAGTCATGTTGTAATGAATAAACCTGGCTCTTTGATTTCCAGACCAGGGCAATGAAGGTTAAGTAAGATATGCCCTTTATAGAGAAAAGTCAAATTACTGTGTAGGCTATCAAATCCCACTTTGTATTCTACAATACACGAATGCTTGATCAGTTTCTCACAGCAAGTTCACTCAGTCACTGAGGTAGCTCAGGTAAAAAGAGAAAGAGGATCTTCTTCCAGAAGAGAAAAGTATTTGCAGCTCACAGGAAAGCTGCTTGCAGCATTAACTCTGCCACACATTTCTTGATTATTTTAAAGGCTGTTTCTTAAGCCTAGCAACTTTACAACTCACAGTTTTCAGTTATTGTAAGTACCTCTTTTATCCTCCATCACTTTACCAGTTAATTTTATTTGTGTGAGCTCTGCTTGCTGCAGTAGAATGGCTCCTGCTTTACATGGAGTTAGAACAGAACAACTTCTGCATGCTTTTGCTTTAGAAGTTAAGCCTTGAGAAGTCAGAAAAATGTACTGAGGCTGCTCAGTTATTACAAAATTCTTCCTTATAAAGCTTACTTCCCCATATAATTATGTCATTAGTGGAGGCAATCTTTAGAGGGCTGGCCTGTCACTTCAAACTCAGATCACTATTACCTGCTGCTATGGCTGGTGTTTTGAGAGGGAGCAGAAACTTAGGCACTTGAATTGGCAGCTCAAAATATCTCAGCCTTCCAAATTCAATCATCATTTTTATGCAGAAACAAAATGGAAAGATGCCTTTCATAATAGGAGGAAAAGGACCTTGGAGTCTGGGTTGATGAAAAGCTCAACATGAGCCTGCAGTGTGCACATGCAGCTCAGACAGCCAACCGAGTGCTGGGCTGCAGCAAGAGAAGCATGGCCAGCAGGGCAAGGGAGGGGATTCTGCCCCTTTACTCTGCTCTCCTCAGACCACACCTGGAGTATTGTGTGCAGTTCTGGAGCACAGGAAGGACATGGAAGTGTTGGAGCAGGTCCAGAGGAGGCCATGAGGATGATCAGAGGGCTGGAGCAGCTCTGCTGTGAGGACAGGCTGAGAGAGTTGGGGCTCTGCAGCCCAGAGAAGAGAAGGCTTCGAGGGGACCTTAGAGTAGCCTTCCAGTATCTGAAGTGGGCTACAGGAAGGCTGGGGAAGGACTATTGACAAGGTCTTGAAATGACAGGACAAGGGGCAATGGGTTTGACCTGGCAGAGGGGAGATTTAGACTGAATGTCAGGAGGAAGTTCTTGGCAGTGAGGGGGGTGAGGCAGTGGAACAGGTTGCCCAGGGAGGTTGTGGCTGCTCCCTCCCTGGACGTGTTCAAGGCCAGGTTGGAGGAGGCCTTGAGTGAGCTGTACTAGTGGGAGGTGTCCCTGCCTATGGCAGGGGCTTGGAACTAGCTGATCCTTGAGGTCCCTTCCAACCTTACCGTTCTATGATTCTGTGATTCTATAATACATTTCTATTCCTTTTAGTAAGTGTTCTCAGGGATCCAACCTGTGCTGAGAAATGGGTTAAACCTCTCAAGTCAGAGATTATATTTTTTAAATAAAAGCAAGATGTAATAATGTGATAAGAGTTACTCTGTGTCCAGACATAATGAAATGAGTTGCTTTTTTTTCCCCTCCATCCTCAGTTTGTATGCAATATAAAAGGGATTGGTTTAGCAGAGTGTAACTTGCAGTCAACAGCTTCTCAAAGCACTCAAAAGAAAAATGCATCTCCTTATTTTTAATCAGACTTATGAATAGGTGGGGCTGTTTTTATATGCACTTGGAAGTCTCTTACCCTAGGAGTTGGCCCATTCACTGTCATTTTTTCCTGGAACGTGATACTACCCAGGGTACCTATGCATATCATAGCTTCTGCCATCATTTTTAATAAGTAGCTTATCTCTGTGATGCAACTAAAAGCAATCCTGAGTGTCTCCAGGGTTTGTTGTAATTAAATTTTATTGTTGTATTTGAAAATAGTGCCGTTTTTGAAAACTGAAGCAAGTAAAATGGAAAGCAGATTGTAGGAAGTGATAGTCTGATTTTTAGAAGATTTTAACTCTTCATGGTTTCACAAGCTTGCTTATGCATCCCAAGTGACTGTTCCTATAGGCAACTGAAGCCATAAACTAGAGCAAGGAGTGTAGTTTATTAGCTGGTGTCAGGTAACTGTGCAAAAGATGATCTTTTATACCTGTAAGTCCGATGCTGTAGGATCATTGGTGCAGTAATTTGTGGGTTCTTAATAAGATTGCAGAAGGGCTTTTAGGAAAAGTCTTACACTTTTACTGCTGCCCCTTTCTTCATCTACTTATGCCTACAAGAGCATTCCTCTAAGTCCCAGTGCTGCCCATGAAGTACTCTGGAGAAAGGCAGTGTTTACCAGCTTCTGATCTGGACAATAAAGAAACGTCACTGCTTTGAATAGTAAAGTGACAAATTCATCTGTACCATTACTCAGCATGACACTGCCACACTCAGGCACCACTGGCCTGGTCACTGAAGAGTGCACACAACCACATTTGGATCACATCTTGTGCAGTCACTGGAATCACTCTTGCTATATGCACCCGGGGGCTGAGCTTTGCTTTGGTCTTTGTGCACATCTCCTCTCTCTTCACAGCTCATCAGGACTGCTAACCAAGCAGTCATTGCAGTTTCCCCCCTCGTGTTTTATCCCTGCTTGATTTTCTTGCTGTGGGATGGCACAAACTAGTTTTGGAGATTCGTATCACAATTTTTTCCAAATCAAAGTATTTCCTCCAACAATGTCATCTTTTCTGTCCGGTATTGCTACTAATCTTTATTTAGTTATTTACTTTACAATTTCTAGAGGGATTGGATGTGCCCAAGGTGCCCCTTTAGGCAACACTTTATATCAAGGTTCCATTTATAAATACTTCATGAAGGGCTAATGAATGATTAATCAATGTTTTAATGTATGACCAATCAATTGTTGTAGAATTTGCAACATCCAACAGACTAGTAGGTTTCTTATAAGCATAGATTATAACCATATCTGACATCTTCTACTGATGAGCTTCTAAACATCTATAACATACACACTACTCATATCTGTAACATGCTTAAAACATCTACTAATCACCGATTAATTTTTTATAACCTATTCTGAAGCCAAGCCTGTCTGTAGAATACATCCCTTACCGGGAGAGTCTGTGACCCTCCATTTCTGTAGGATTGATAATTTACTTGTCATTTCAGGACTTAGAACTCACATTAATCTCAGCTCAAATATTAAGGTTTTCTGAGTTAGCTTCAGCATTTTCACCTCAACCTAAAAAAAATTTTAAAAATGGCTTCCCTGCCCCCAGACATTTTTTGTCCCTCAAACTCCTGGCTATTTTCCTCTGCTGGTGTGCACTTTTCAATCTCTGCTAAAATGCCATGAATCATAGAGGGGGAAAATCACTCTCAAGTACATTTTCAGCCTGTTGAACTCTGTTTGATTGTTCTTGGGACATCTGTCCCAGAGATGATGACTCCCAGCATTTTGGTTTTAATTTTTTCTCAAATTTTCATCCATGTGTGCTCGAATCAAAGTTTGTCCTTTCTCAGGAAAGGATGAGAAAATATAAACCTTATAAACTACAGAACAGGAAGTTCCACCTCAAACTGAGGAAGAACTTCTTTACTGTAAGGATCATGGAACACTGGCATAGGCTGCCCAGACAGGTTGTGGAGCCTCCTTCTCTGCAGACTTTCAGGACCTGTATGGATGCATTCTTGTGTGACTTGCACCAGATTATGGTCCTGCTCTGGCAGAGGAGTTGGACTCGATGATCTCTGCAGATCCTTTCCATCCCCTAACATCCCATGATAATAATCAGGTGAAGAAACCATCCCCTAGAGGACATCTGGCTCTGACAGAGGAACATCTGTTTTGTATGTTTGATAAGAGTGTCTCTCTGTGGTGTTCCCAGTCTCCTAAAGTGAAAGCCATGACTGTGGGTGGGGCAACTCATTTTAGGAACATTTGTGAGTCTTGCAATTAATTATTTGCAGCTGAAAAGCTGCAGTATCATGGTTTGCAAATGAATTTTGAATTTTTAGTCAATTTCTACTGACCAGGATTAAATCCCCTGCTGAGACTTAACCTAGATGTTGAGATTGACTCCTTAAGGATACAAATTAAAAGGATCTGCAGGTTCTTCTCATTTCTGGGGTCATTAGTAAAAGAGTCTCTCTTCTGAATATCCCCAAGTAAATATCCTTTTCAAGTCAAACACGGATCTTTCACTGACTGCTATTTACAGCAGCATTAGGCTGCCACACCTGTGGCATTAACACATTCAACCTAAAGAAAGGCATCAAGTATAACCCAAAACAAACAAACAAAAACACACACAAAAAAAAGGGGGGGGGGGGAGAGAATAAAAGGGTTTTGGTTTTTTGTTTTTTTTTTTTAAAGAGAGGTTTATCCTTCAGTATTAACATGGAATTTCCTCCAGCTTTTTGAAAACTATTCATGCTCAAAGACACCAAAGCCACAGAAATAAGGACCCCTGAAAACTACTCAAGCTCTTGGAGTAGAGGTTAGCACAGTCACGTTTGTGTTACCCAGTTAGCACTCTCTGTTTCTGTGATTGTCAGGGGTTTTACCATGATCTTTTCTTTCTTTTTTCAGCTGGTTAATAATCCATTAGCAAGTCAAGCAGCAGCGGCTGCAGCAGCAGCAGCCATGGGCTCAATAGCAAGCTCCCAGGCCTTTGGCAATGCCCTCTCCAGTCTTCAGGGGGTCACAGGTCAACTCGTTACTAATGCACAAGGACAGGTGAGTAGAAGATGAAGCAAACAGTGAATTCTGATGGCAGGCTGATCTTGGGACAAAAATGAGTTCCGCTTGTATGACACCAATTTAAAAGTGCACATATCGAAGATAAATAAATATTGATTTGCCAGACAAGGTAAGAAATGGGAACTCTGAGAACTGGGAGGAAGTTAGGAGCTGTTAGAAAGTGTTTTCAAGACAGGAAAGGATTAGAGTTTGTTTTATTTTAATCCAGCCTTGTGACAAGATCACAACTGGGCAATAATACGGTATCTTAGAAGTCTAGCACCCCTGTAATTCTTAACAAACACACCAGCTGTCTTCTTCCACTTATATATGCCTAACAACAGCTAACTATAGCAAAGTGACACTCTCTGCTACAGAGACTACCCTTTTTTACAAATTGAAGCATTTCTGTAGTACTTCACTTCTAAAAAGGTATTAAGTGTTTTAAGCAAAGGAGCACAACTTAACTGGCAATGAAGTATCTGGGATGGGTTTAACTGGGTGGCTTAGTCATTTGCTGATTAAGGAAATTCAGTGATTTGCAGTGAACCTGCCAGTCTGAAATGGAAATTTGGGAGAAACTTTTGCCTTAAAGAAAATTATCCAAATGGAAACTTGAACAATATTTGTGGTGTGTCTAAAAGACAGTGTGCATGTTACCCAGGTCTGGGAGCTGTATATTCATTGCAAGCTATTTCAATTTCAGTCTCAGTAGGGTACAGAAGGATATGCCTCTGAATCCATCTATATAAAAATAATTCTATCGATACAGCATGCTTAAGTAGCTTTCAGATTGTGGCCACTGTCATTCTTTATTGCATTTCCTAGGACTTAAATTAACACTACTACTTGTTTCACATAAAGTCAGTGCAACAAATCTGTCACTATAACTTATGACTAGAGCTGGTAGCTGAGTAATTTGAATGTGATTGTTCTAAATGGTACAAATTTGGCATAGGGTGATATCAGGGCCTAACATCCACACAAGCACTGTGGGTAAGCATTTCTTAAAATGATGTAGCTTGGGTGATGCATGAATATAAAGTTTAGTTTCTACTCCTACTGTTTGCAACAGAGGAAAAAAAAAACCTAAAGATATGGAGCATGTTTTTAACCTGGTAGTTTTCTATTGCCATGTTTAGTTGGAACAAATGTGGCTTTTCTTCTTTCGGCCCATGAAAAAAGAAAAGACAACACTTTCTAGGAGTCCTCATCTTTTGTTTTGTTGTGTTTTTTTCTTAACATAACATATAAACAAAGATGCATCCTGAGCTTCACTATCACCATCCAAGTCCCAGGAAAAAAAAAATGCTGACCTTGTTATATTTACTGGGTGGGTGCAGAATTGTTCCATCACTACCCCGAGGGTTGAACGATGGAGCTTGTCAAAGTGAGGCCTTATCTAATGAATCATCTTATCGCAGGTGCACACCACACATATTAAAGGAGGATTGTATGAACAATGTGCCCTCTACAATAACCTTTCAATGTCTACTTTAACCCTTGTTTCAATCCCTTTTCATCAAAGGATCATTTTATGCAGCCAGCTTTAAATGGAGGCTCTCAAAAGCCTATTAAGATTTCTGGAGGGATGGAGTATTGGTTTGGAAGAAAAGTTGGTTATAATACCTATAACTCATAGTCAGATCAGCTCCAACCTAGAAGCCTGCTTGTTTCTATCTGTGCTCCAGAAATGGTCCACAATCACCAGTCACACAAGTCACTTGGCACCCAAGATGTTCATTGTAAGAGCTGAAGATAGAAACCTTGAGCAGTTTTTCGATTGTTTTGCCTTTTTCCCTACCATAAGAGAAGTGTGGCCATTCATTGTGTGTTTAAAAAGAAAAAAATACTGCTGTGAGGATATCACTGAATGAAACTATAGATTCCCTCAGGCTGAGTCTTTTTTATTCCACACATAATGTGAAGTCAAATAATTCCACAGGTTGCAGAGAAAGGGAAAGAGAAAGAAAGAATCTTCCCTATTGTTGCCTAAAATTACAGAATCTATCTGTTTGCCTTGCTCTTTTAAATAAGAGCTGTCTTTTTATTACTTGTTTTTATAAATGTGCCTTGGTTTATAATCAGTGCTGCAGACAATGCCACAATATAGATAAATATTGATAATAAGTGTGTAATATAACACCCATTTTTATGGGATTCAGCATAAAACCATTTTGCTTAGAGCACAGCTCTGAAGCTATCTGTTTACAGAACAGAACTATTCAGTGTGATTAAACTCCATTGCAGGAATTAAGTAGTATTTCCTGCAAATTAATAAAGTATAGCAACTGAACTAGAACTGAAAGGCATGTTGCTTCACAGTTGGAAGTCAAAGTGAATACTAATTTAGGATACTTGTTTCTGAATGATCCAACTGAACTCATTAAGGAGTCAGATTTCCATCATATATTAAGAACCTGCCCTCTGAAAACTGCCCCTTGCAAAGAATCACAAGTGTGACACCTCAAATTCACTCCTGCAAACGTAAGGCTGGGTGACTTCCTAGACCATTTGTATGTGCAATCTTTGTAATTATACACTGCTTCTGTTAGAGAAATTCAGGGCTTGTACAGGTCCATCTGTCTAGCTAAATATATGGGTGATCAGGAATCCCTGGGGACATTAAGCTGTAGGTCAAATCCAAGATCCTATGGCAAATTTAGGGAAATGATCTTTTAAATTACATATGGCACGGCCTTAATTCCCAGCAGTCCTAGGAGTTCTTACAATTGCAATAATAAAACTAGATTAACAATCATTTCTAGATCATGTTTGTTATTAGTTGTATCATAGACTTCACAATTACAGCATGGGGTTTCTTTATATTTTTTTTCACTTTGGATGGCATTAAGAGGCAGAATACCAGAGCTCCCCAAGACCGCTGTAGCGAAGACATCTAACCCGTTGGAATAATAAGATTACATCACCTGATTAATTTCAAATAGTACAGGTAGAGGACTCTAAATCAAATTTTCATTTTCAGAGGCATATTATGAAGAGCTATTGGGCCATGTAACGTGGTTTATATTCTGTTTGCCCTCAGCACTTTCCAGGAAGCATTTGCAGGACTAGGCTTTCATATCTTACATTTAAAAGCCAGGGGAGCACAGTTACTAGATTCTATGCTGTCAGTAGATACTCTGATTTCAAAGAGAAGCTGCCCACCTACTCAGCTTCATCCTGCACTCATAGTAGGATCCTAGAGCTATTGCTGCACTTGGATTCTTCAGAGATGTAGCAACCAGATATTTCTCTTTTTCAGTCTGTTATTGCAAGGAACAGAAAATTTTAGTAGCTTTGAGGGGATTTTGCTGTGCCTATTAAGTACAAGAGGTCTGTATTTTGGCTGTCTCCTTAATCTTTGTAAGGTGATAAACCACTGAAATGTGGAACCACAGCTAATGTTCTGATTTCCCTGAGAGCTTCTTTCAACAATTTCTTCCTTCTTGGGCTAAACCATAGTGCTTTATTGTCATTGGCTGCATTCAAAGAAGTCTGTTGACTTTAACAGGCCCAAACAGATTTTAACTACAGGTTAGTTTAGTTCCATTTCTTGAAAAGGTGGCAACTGTCTAACAGGAGAAATATACATCTTAATTCATCAATTGCAAAGTAGCATTTTGCCATAAAGAGTGAAAAAGTTTGCATTTTGAAATAGTGAAATGCATTAGTTTGCATTATGAAATTGCAATAGATTCTTTTCCCTATTAAGTGATAGGGCAACTTAAGCAAGTGTGATGTAATTTAACTGAATAATGAATTTGATTGGGGTGGCATCAATGTAGTCCAAGACTGTCCTTGGAGGAACTCAGGCTTTGTTGTGCCCATGCCTCACTCTTGAGATGTGCAAACCTTCTGTATATGAAAAACACTGAGCACAGCTCCACCCTGTCAATTAACAAAAAAAAAAAAAAACAAAAACTAATTTTTGAGAGTTGTAGTCCACAAGTAGCTCAGGAAACTAAATAGAGAGAAAGGCATTGTTGATCCAATTAGATAATAGGAGTACTTTGGTTCTCATTATTCTGATGAGAGGGTACACGTTTGCTCTTTGAGCTTCTTGATGGTAAATGGTGCTAATGAGGCCTGATGGATTCCCTGCTCCTAACAAGCCTCTCAGCAGTGCGAGTGATTACAATGGAGATAGATTTGATGGGATGCGCTCCCTTTTGTAGTGTCTCAGCTGCTGACACTCTGCGACATAATCAGGTCACAGAGCCGGTCACAGCCATCAGCAAAAGCCATAGCTCTATCCCTCATTATTAAAGTGCATTATTCAGTTCCAGGCCTTCACAATACTGCCAAGGGCCTTTTTTTTTTTTTCTTCTGCTTTTTTTGTTAAGCATCAGTTCTCAAATACAAGAGTTAATAAAATCATCAGCTAAAGTAGTAGTAAATTACAGAAATGGAAATAAAGAGCTCCCTTTCAAATTCATTGAAGGATCACAATTAAATAAGCAGGGACCTTCTCATCACCACACACTGCACAGTACAATGTAATATGTCATGTGCAATAAAAACAGAGAATAGAATTTTTAAAAACAGTGTTGTCCTCATTGTGGACTGGCTTGGAAAGTACCAAAGTATCTTTCAACCCAAAGGAAATTTCCAGCTTCCCAAATGTTATTCGTGTACGTGTCAGCACTGTTACCTCTTTTCTGAAGTAGTAAGAATCTCTTCTTAGAATTAATTCTAAGCATAGCTGCTGTTTTGTCTTAAAGTGGCCAAAGCCACAACCTAGAAAATACAGGATAACTCAACAGTGCTTGAACTATTCTACTCCCATGGACAAGGCCATTACCTTCTTTTGGAGGGTGAACTAATTACAAAATGGTGTAGAAAAAGGTGATTGTAGCATTTCTTTCTATTCTGATGGTGTTCAGGCCTTTTTTAAATGCTGTTTAGTCAAAGAGGTGAGGGAAAATGGTGTGTAAAACCCTTATTGTTTGCTTATTTATGTATAAACTTTTTGGTTTGGTTTCATTTCAGCTGACTGTTAGGTTTCAGTTCAACAGAAATCAGCTATTCTAACACTGAAATGTATATACCTTTACAGGCATTTACACTGTTTCTGTTAAATCACTGAAGTATGTGTTCAGAGACAATGGTGTCACTTTGTGTAGGGCAACAACCAAAGGGACTAACATATAATGCTTTTTTGGCTATTTCTCCTCTTCAACTCTATAGTTTTTCCTCCTTTTTCCTGCTGGTAGATTACACTATAATGATCAAATCAGTATCTAAAGTTGCTTATAAAACTTCCTTTTACCTTGAACCACAGATGCAAGAATTTCTTGACAGCTGCAGGTCAAAGTATGAAGTTATCATTGTCAAATAAGCTCTCATCTCCAAGAAAATACTTAGAGATTGGTTTGTGACCTAAGTTGTTGTGGTGGGTTTTTTTCACATTACCCAATAAAATTGGCAGCTATCAATAGTAATGTAAGTTGGGCCTCTTTATGGGACTGAAAAGGAGGATGTTGGTTGTTTGTTGCAAGTTTGGGGTATTTAACTCTTCCAGAAGTTCTAAGAGGCCTAAAGGCATGCGATGTGTAACACTTCTCATAGTCCTGAACGCAACTCTCACTGTTCTCTAGGTGTGCAATGTCCATTAGCCTTTTTCTCTCAACGATTGTTAGTGTTGCTACATCTCTTCTGGCTGTGCAGTTCTAATAGTTGCTGACACTGTTTTACCCCAGCAGTGTTCACAAAAATCTAAAGATTGTTTAAATAGTGACTGCTAACAATGTCTTCCCAGGGCTAGGATTGACAGAAATGTGAGCTGGTGGTATCAGAATGCTATATATTAAGGAAATTTCATGACAAGCCTGAGATAATAAAAGAGGCACATTCTGAGGAGAGGGCTAGAGGGATGGGCTGTAACACTTAATTAATAGTAGCATTTGAGAACATTCCTTGGAAAATCTGGTTTTAACAGACTTGCATAATATTTACTGAATTTCTGCTGGGTGGAGTCTGACTCTTCATTTTCCCCCTCAAAGTTTCACGTGTAATTCTGCTGTCTGCAGGAAGAAAAGGGTACATATTATGAGGAAAGGTCAGTTATGAGGCAAGAATTTTTTTTTCCTGCTAGTTTCCTCAACCCACAGCTACACATTGAGGAGGTTGTTTGTTTAATTACTTCCCATGTGAATTTGAATCAAAAGACAAATAATTCTTTTAACATACTTCTGCTGACTATGTCTTTATTTTACTGCACTGTTTGTCTAACCACAGTTTTAGCCACAGCGGCATAAATGTAAAAACATATGGACCAAACTCTCAGGTCATGCAAATTGACAGTTTCATTGGAAAGGACAGAGACAGAAAGTGAGGCTGATTAACCAAAACAAATCTGGTTTGTCCATTTTAGACAGTGATCACTGAGAAATTGTTGATATCCGCAATTGTGAATTAACTGTGAAATCTATAACCACATCTTTTAGAATGGTGGCAAAGTTTAGCATGGTTACCATCTGCAGTATGGAAAAGTGCTATTTGATTAGCCTCTGGTAACAAGAAGTTCAGAACTGCTGTTGTGCCACCATATTTAGCAGAGGGAATACAGCTCTCTCACAGGATTTAAAAACAAACAATCCACAACAAAAAAAGATTCAGAGATTAGTTATCCAAAGAACCAACCATTGCAAAAACGTTGCAAGAAAGCAGCACGACCAACTCACAACCTGTTTGGCCAACTTTAAAGCAGGAGCACCACTACTTTCCTCCAAATCTCCAAGAAAATGAGTGGTGGCAGGAGGAGTTCAGACTAGCTGCTGAATTAAAGTCAAGCATCTAAAGCAGGAGATTCTAATGTTCCCAAAAAGCTACCTTGAGCTGATAGGTTAAATACTACCTGTTGCAAATAGCAGTTGCAAGGGGAACACCATTATTTAAGAAGCGTATAAAACTTTTCCTTACTGGAAAATACATACTGGAGCCGTACTCTGATCACAACTGGTCTCCAAACAGACTTACTAAGGAATGGATAATTGTGTATTGACATCTTTATCAGCTTGAAAATACTCCACATCTAACCAGAAAGGCCACTGAAATTCCTTTGATCTAGCTGGCAACAAATCCAACTTCAACTATTAATCCTCACCCTTGAAATCTGCAGCCTCTTGCCTGCATCTCTGCCCAAGGTACTGCATCTCGGATGTAAATTTTTTTTCAGAGGTACCCAAGTCTTATTTTCAAAAGCAACTTCTATACCTGTAAGAGCCTGAGTTTCCTTCAATCAGTGTTAGGAGTCCTAGTGCTTGAAGGCATGTCTGCGCTGTAATGGAGCATTGCAAGCAAACTCCAAGAGACAGTGCACTTATATGCCTCAGTGCCATACTAGCACAGATCCCAGAAGCCAAAGCCTTGGTAGTACGGTGTTATGGCTGGACTAATTAATTCTACTTCTCAACAAGGTGACATAGACTCCAGCTCATTAGTCACTAGCTCTGGGGTCTTTGTAGCACACTGTGTTAGGAGGAGCAAATATACTTTGAAGAGAACCTTAAAAGCCTGAAGAGTTTAGGTACTTTGGAAGATGATGTTCACTAATCTAAATTAATTCTTTAAAGTCAGGAGTACAGGATATACCTGTCCTCTTGTCATTGCCTTCTTAATTACTTTTGCACAGAGGGGAAAAAACTAACTAGTAGTTCAGCTTAACTAGCATTTTTGTGAAAGCCAACTACTAACTAAAAGCAGCAGCTACCACTCCTATAATCTGTTCATCTTAGCGTTGTGAGGTGGTTATAAGCATGGCAAATTTTCATTGTTATCACGAGTGACATACATCACAGTCAATGAAATCTTTCTGCTTTATGGAGGTTCTTACACTGCTCTCCTTATCATCATATCTTATCACCTTCTAGTAACGCATTAAGAAACATGACTAGTGACTGTCACAAATTGGTCTTCCTCCCAGGAGGAGCTGGTGGAAGAGAATCACATATTTGATAAGGGCATTTGGTTTTGTCTGTCTGTGTTAGGAATTTCTTTGTTTTACTTTCTTTTTAATGTTTTGATTCATTTGGGTTTAAAAAACCTTTATCAAGTGAATTCTTAGAGATGCTTATTGTTTATATTTGCATTAGAGAAAGTCAGTAATGTACTTAGGTTTTGCAGCAGAATGTGGTGAAGCCAGGAACGTTCCTTAACTACTGTTGGGATTCATTCCAAGTCCTTGACCTTTCTCTGAAAACAAACTGCTGTGCACAAAGGTTTGACCATTATGACTTTGGAGAATGGATTCGGTACTTATTAGATTTTTTTTTTTTCCAGGAGCATTAGGTGGCCACTTAGATTTCTGGGAATCAGACCACAGAGGAAGGCAAAGGCTGAAGTTTTCCTAAGTTCACTGAAAATTCTTTAAGGTGACACAAAGCAAGCGGTGGACAGATTTGATGTGTGCAGATGGTTCCTAGAAATGCACTTTCTGTATTACTGATGTTTCCCAAATGTGTCAGGCTCAGGAATCCAAGACTACTCTTAATTTGGTGTTTCTCCTTGAGAATGTCCAGAGCTCCTTAGGAGGGAATGCTCTGCATATTGGAACATGAGAAGACTGCTCTAAAACAGAAGAAACAGTGGACCAAATCTGAGAATGTCTTTAGAATCTATTAGATTCTTCTAGACATGCCTCAGCATTTCTAGAAAACAAACAAACAAACAAAAAACCAAAACAAAACCATCTACCCAAAAAACCAAACAAAACCAAAACCCCACAGCTCAGCAGGTTCTAGTTATTTGTGTAACATGCTATTTCATTTAGCATTTATCTAATTTATCCTGTAAACATCAAATTATCTTTCCCAGTGTCAAAAATTTACTTTCTGCTCAACTGGCATTAATATTTAGAATAAAAGGAAAAAAAAAAAAAAAAAGTAGGGGTA
>VWZE01004432.1:316991-358630 GCA_013396675.1 Eubucco bourcierii
AGCCTTTAGCCAGACCAAATCTCACCAGGTGAGAAGGCAGAGCAGCACACTGAACCAGCAGCCATGCCAAATCTCACCAGGTGAGAAGGCAGAGCAGCACACTGAACCTGCAGCCATACCAAATCTCACCAGGTGAGAAGGCAGAGCAGCACACTGAACCTGCAGCCATACCAAATCTCACCAGGTAAGAAGAACTAAGTCAGATTTATATTTGGTTGGTAACTTTTCGGGGAGAAATTGGTGCTGAAATTAACAATCAACTGCCTTTGTGATCACTGTGTGACAAAAGGATGTTGTATTTTTTCTCAGAAAGGATTTTTTTCCCCCTAGCAATTCAGATCTAGAAACCTGGATTCATGCCCATTTTCCACCCAAAAACTTGCATATGATCCATCTACATTTTCCCACTTCCTTTTATTGACACTATTTTCTTACTGTCCTTAATAGCCATGTAATTGTGCCACATTATAACCAAATTGCACTTTTTAGGCTGGAATATTGGTTTCCATAATGACAAATCATAGTAGGAAGGTAACCTGGAATGGTTTATTTCACTGTAGCCACACTGATGAGTAGTGCTGTGGTTCATCCTCAGTAGTCTGTAAATCACTTGTTGAAGAAATGCATGCATTGTATAATTTAAAGACGTTTCAGCATTCAGGCTAGCACAGTTATTCTTCTTAGCCTTCCCTCAACTTTTATTGACTAACAGATTGAAAGTTACAACTCTTAATTAATTAGGCCAGCAGTTTTAACTAAAGACCAAATCATCTCAAATCATAGAAACATCACCTGAAATAGGGTATGGCTTTGTATTTAGAAGAATGTCCTGTTGCACAGCTGAAATGCTGAAGTGAAGGGGTAGCAGTAACAATTACTGTGTCACCTACAGTCATTGCATCTGGGCAGCAAGCTCAAGATTTATAGCAGTATTGGGAGAAATAGGATTGTGTTAACAGCACTGAGTGTCTTTGCTACTGACTGATCACAATATCTGTTAGCCTTCTTGTAATGAACTCTGGCTAAATCTGAAGAGATTGAATGACTCAGCATGCCTAATTTCACCTTTAAGAGTTACAGACTGAGGAATCTGGTGATCTCTGATAAATATTATATATAGTGTTTGTAATTTGATAGCAAGAAGATGAGGAGAGTAGATTATTCAAGCATATATTGATGGCCTAGAAATTCCTTGACCTATAATCTTATTAAAGAACTGTGGTCCTAAAGATTGGATCTGAAGATTATTTGATGGTTAATGATTTCAGTCTAGTCCATCCTGAAGAAGTGTCCAAGAAAACATATATTGATGTTCTAAACAGAC
Source organism: Eubucco bourcierii (assembly GCA_013396675.1). NCBI lineage: Eukaryota > Metazoa > Chordata > Aves > Piciformes > Ramphastidae > Eubucco > Eubucco bourcierii. The sequence goes on from VWZE01004432.1 coordinate 318,316, forward strand.
AAGTTAAAGCTAGAATTATAGAATGGTAAGATTGGAAGGGACCTCAATCTAGTTCCAACCCCCTGCCATAGGCAGGGACACCTCCCACTAGTATAGGTACATAGAATAAAAACATAGAATAAAACATTTTATCTTCAGAGATTCAGAATACACTTCTGTTTCCTCAGGAAATTTCATCAATGACAATTAAAAAGAAAAATAGCTCTTCAAAGATTCCAAATTTAACATAATACTTCTGGTAGAGGAATTTATTGGGCAAGGCATTACAACAGAGACAGCTGTGGCTGCCTAGAGAAGGTAGTTAAGAGCGTGCCATCTCCTTAATGGAGCCTCTTGTCTATGCAAAACGAGTTGAAAGGAGTAACCAAGAGAAAGAACTAAAAATAGAGCCCCAGAAATCCTCCTGCTCACCCAGACAGAGATTAATGGTAGCGTGCACCATCCTTTTTTTTAAAAAGTGATACTGCAACTTGAAAAATTAAACCAGCACTATTTCAGTGAGAAGTGTTATGGCAGTGAAGAAGACTATCTTCTCACATCTGTGCAGGATCATGTCTCAGTACCAGATCTTATTTAAAATATGCAAGATCAGAGAGGAATTACTAAACCCTGCCTCACTGGCTCCCAACCTCTAGTTGCATGTCTACGGTAGGTGGGTACAGTGCAGCACTACACCAACTAGCTAAGCTAGCTCCAAACAAGCTGATAATGTTGCCATAGCATGGAAGCAACCTAATCACCTTGACATGTATTGTGCTTGGCCTCATTAGGCTTGCTGAGAAAGGGCAATTTGTTTCCTGAGCTAGCCTTGAACGGCTCAGCATGGCATGGATTGCAAACTGTAGGGATGCCTACATTTTCTTCTGCTGTGTGTCCAGTGTGTTACATTCTGATATGGCTGAAAGCAAGGTGACTCTTTATGCTATGAGGGAGAGTAGTAGTAAATATTTATGTTAACACCCAAAAGACACAATCCTTGCTCCAAATCATTTGTAATCTAAAGGCACAAAGTATTGTAGGGTCTGTAGATGTAACCTGTATACAAAGTCTGCAAAGACTAAAAAGGTTTTTTTTTTTTTCCAGAGCACACATTTCTTGTAAATGAGCTGGCTTGCTTGTAGAGATTGAAATCTTCAGAGAAATCATGATATTTCTGTAGGCAACTATGAAAATCTGTCTGCATGAAAAAGAATTAAAAGTATATTCACCAAAACCTTTTAATAGCCACAGTGGTGTCATATCTATGGTTGAATTCAATGATCTTGAGGGTTTTTTCCAGCCAAAGCAATTCTATGATTCTGAAATATTTTTAATGCAATTAAATCTAGAAATTCATGCTGATGGATCAGATGTTTAGAATTTATTTTCTGAGAAAATTAATGCCTTTACTTTTTGTTCTCAAGAGGGAAAAAATATATATGTACCCCAAACCCACATATACAGAGTGTGTCTGCTTGCATGCACCCAGCAAGGATCTACTCAGCAGTCAGGAAAGCTGTTTGGGAGACAAACAGCCAAATGCTAAAAATAGTGAGTTGTGACTAATTTTTGTGATCATCCAACATTACTGGAAATTATGGCTGGTTTGCCACTGTTATGACAGTATTGGCTGTTTTGTCATAACATAACAGCAGCTCTCTTGTCATAGCAAACACAAATATTGCTTCAGATTCCTTACATTAATCAATTAATTGTAAATAATGAACACTTCCATAAGAATCTGGAGAACTGATTTTCAGAGGTGGTCAGGACCTGTAAATCTCATGAAAATAAACAGTTGCATTGCTGAGCTTGGAGAATTGTGACCTCTAAGGGTCTTTATGCCTGACTTAGTTGTTGATTTTAAAACTGTTATATTTGATAAGTAGATTGCTTAGAAAGAGCAATTTAGCAGACACTCAACATAATATTTAATCTTTCATTTGGTAGCTATCTTTAGATTTTTCCAATGAGAAAATATGTTGTGAATTTTAGGGATGTTTGATAAAAGAGACATTCTTTTTTAGGACTGCGTATATGTCCCTACTAATAGACCAGAGCAGTATTTGCTTGAGAAAAATTCAACCACAATTCCTCCAGTGATAACAAAGAATGTCCTGTAGAGTTGGATGTTAATATACAAACATTACTTTCTAAACAAATAAAGCACTGAGAAGGTTGGACAGAATGTCAGACTCGGTGTTTCACTAAGATGCTTACAAACAGAATACCCTCTGATATTTTGTGTGATATATGAACAATACTGAACCTTCAAAATTCCAGTTCCTTATGTGAAATGGTGACTCTGAGGTAATTTCTTGGGTGCCTGTTTCTAGTGTCACTATTTGATATCTTGTTCTCATTAACAGCATTTTGTTGTGTTATTTTTTAAACTTCTATCATCTGGAAATACAATGCAGCAAAGGAAATTTGCCAGCTTTGCATAAGTTAATACTGCTTGAGGCCTCAGCCTATCCCAAGAGGCAAGAAGCATGGTGGTGATACTCCAAAGATCATGATGGAGTAGCATTTCTTTCAGTAGTCTCCAAAGTAAGCTTGTGTACGAGCTTCTAGATTTTCAGTGTCATAGATTGGCAATATACATAGTGCAGTGTACAGTTAGGTGTACTGAAATTAGTAGACAATAAATCATATATAATGTCCATGTGTTTCTAATGTATATAGGTAATCTATAGAGATGTGTGCAGTTCTGGAACCCTCAGCACAGGAAGGACATGGAAGTGTTGGAGCGGGTCCAGAGGAGGGCCACAAAGATGATCAGAGGGCTGGAGCAGCTCTCCTATGAGGACAGGCTGAGGGAGGTGGGGCTCTTCAGCCTGGAGAAGAGAAGGCTTCGAGGGGACCTGATAGTAGCCTTCCAGTATCTGAAGGGGGCCTACAGGAAGGCTGGGGAAGGATTATTTACAAGGTCCTGCAATGACAGGACAAGGGGCAATGGGCTTAAACTGGCAGAGGGGAGATTTAGACTAGATGTTAGGAGGAAGTTCTTTACAGTAAGGGTGGTGAGGCACTGGAACAGGTTGCCCAGGGAGGTTGTGGATGCTCCCTCCCTGGATGTGTTCAAGGCCAGATTGGATGAGGCCTTGAGTGAGCTGTACTAGTGGGAGGTGTCCCTGCCTATGGCAGGGGGTTGGAACTAGATGATCCTTGAGGTCCCTTCCAACCTTACCATTCTATGATTCTATGATTCTATGTGTGGTTAAGAAAGGGACAGCTGTACAGAGATTTAAGAATGCTGTGCAGATTCTGATTATTCTGCCCTCTCCTCAGTCATTTTCTCCTTAAATTATCTTCTTAAGAGTAGCTTATGCTGATACAGTGACCATACAAGAAGGAACATATCACTGAACAGAAGCAGCTTTTGCAGGGAATTTGCAAAACTGTAGAACACAAAGCCAACCATAAGGACTGTCCTATTGGAGGTGATGTAATGCTGGGGTTAAATTAGCTTTTGACACAGTAAAGTGACCAAAAAAATTGGTCATCATATGATCATCATATGATGGTCATCATATGATCATCACATCATAGAACAGAAGCCAAAGTGAGCTTTTGTTTCAGATTATATTCTAAGGATTTGAAAATGAAGATTAGTGAAATATATTTAAACCAGCAAACATCCACTCAGTGATTTTTTTGGCTCATTACATAAGAATAAGACTTATATGCCACCCCATTCACAGTTTGGTCATTTTCCTGAATGATTTTTCTGTTGCTCCTTTTTACTTCCTTTTGTTTTTTTTTCCCTATTTTCTTTATAAATTGTTTTTCTGTTCAAAACCTTCAATATTTAAAGTGCTGTAACACTTGATCATCTCAGAGAGATGTTCATTTTGATGACACTACTGAAAAAGAATCAACATTTCCTCATTATAGAATCATAGAATGGTAAGGTTGGAAGGGACCTCAAGGATCATCTAGTTCCAACCCCTTGCAATAGGCAGGGACACCTCCCACTAGTACAGGTCACTCAAGGCCTCATCCAACCTGGCCTTGAACACCTCCAGGGAGGGAGCAGCCACAACCTCCCTGGGCAACCTGTGCCAGTGCCTCACCACCCTCACTGTAAACAACTTCCTGCTACCATTATAGTTACAGGCATTTTTCAGATGAAATGGTACTTGCTTTACGTTAGCCCTGACTGTGGCCAGTCTTTGATCTTAGCCTTTTCACAGCAGAAACAATGAGGATTGTTGAACAACACTCCTTTGGTTCTGCTAGGAGAACAGTGAAGCAAGGCAGCATCCTCCATTCTGATAAGGGAAGAGAGAGAACTTGCACAAAAAACAATTGCATGCTTCATTTTAGAGAGTCATGGTAACTTCACCTAATGTCAGAAAACAGCTGGTTCATTAGGAGCCACAAGGAAATACTCACTGCCAGGAAGTTAGCGATTAGTCCTTAATTATGCAAAATCTGTGTTTATATCTGCAGCACAAGCAGGGGGACAGATTTTATCCCCAGAAGTGCTGGGCACTTGCTCAGCTTCTGCCTGCAGTTTCAGCCTGGGTCACAGCAAAGTAATCCACAAGGGAAATTAAACGGGGAGAAGTCAGTCAGGAAAGGAGGAGAAATGGTTGGGGGTTTTTTAATGTTATTCTTTCTTAAGTATCAGTTGTTTAAGGAATAATTTTCAAGGGGTCAGATGCTTTTATTTCATTTCTAAGAAGAAACTTTTACTGAGCAAAGTGAGAGATCAAAATCTGTGTAGTAGCGTAATAGCAACCTCAGCTTACCAGTGGTAGGATTTTACTCTGCCATTGGAGGTAGCACAGGTATTGTTGATATGCTGAGGATTTGAGACTTCTCCCCTCCACGGTCAGCTCCATTCCTTGTGACTTTACCTTCACTTTAACTGTGTGCTTATTCTTCCATTGCAGATGAATGTACAGTTTGCAGGACTATGTAGGAAAAGACCTCTGAGCCCACAGATGGTATGTAGGAGCAGTTCAAAAAAACTGACTTCACGTGAAAGCCAAACCTTGCAATTATCTATCATATGAATAACACCCAATCACAGAACTTGTCTTGGCAATGGTAGGTTCAAGTTGTAAGATTCAAGAAGCCTGATCTCAGATATCTTGAAATTCTAGGATGTTAAAATGCCACTAACACGTTAATCAATAGATAACACTCAGGTGGTCTTTAAATTTACCCTGAATTTCCTTTAAAGTTAGAAACAAATAACTGATTTTTAAAATTTAATTATCATTGGGCAGCATAAAACAACTAAATTAACATCTGTAAAAACTGCTCTCTAAGACCTCAAGACAGAATTGATGTTTCTATGAATCCATAATCAAAAATGAAGTGATCTTACTGACTGCTTGAAGTGAGTATCTGACTCCACCAAGGCTTCATAAAGCACCAGCTTTTATGACGCACTCACAGGATACATTAGGAAGACCCAGGATTAAATTTTGTACCAAAATTAGAGAAAGAGAGATCCGGCCCAGTATCAGGACAGTCACACAAGGTTTAAGGAAGGGAACCAATTCCAATACTCCTCACTTTCTGCATATCAGGAAACTTTTACAATATTTAGAAGAGGGCAATGGTGAAGGGAGAACTCAGACAGGGAAAACTGAGTTTAGCAGTATCAAAAAAGCATGCATTAAGGAGTGGACCTGTTGGTTAACTAGAAACAAATGGATTTTTTTGGCGGGGGGTTGTCTTTGTTGTTTGTTGTTTTTTCTTTTGAACCAGAAAAAAAGGTTATACCATTTTTGGTACAAAATGAAAAATAAAAATCTTGACACCTCAGTAAATTTCAGACAATTCCCTTGGCTCCTACAGTAACACCTCTGGAGGGATTTGGTGATTTGTCCTTCTGGAGCACCTTTCCCAGCTGTGTTTTCCTTGTCCATTTGTGGCTGTGTGCATGTACAGCATGCCATGTACAGAATGGTGTGTGACACACATTAATACATATAGATAGCCTTCTGCTTCTGACCTTACAAACTGTCCACTTCAGCACTGTCATTCTATAAAATGTCCAACTGCAGTCCAAGAAATGCATTTTAAATGTGAATGCAAACATTTCTATTACTGATAACACCAGCACAGCACTTTTTGCTTTGCTGGGATTAAGAACTTGATAGTTAAAGTTACATCGGAGTAATGACACTCCAAGGTCGCATCCTTTACTGACATGGCAAAGGAAGGGGAGGCCTTTGCTATGTTTCTCCTGATAAAATTAAGCAGGACTGTTCCTTGTGTTTGGTGAGATCACCAAAACCTGGGAGAAATTTGCTTGCTGCGTACTGTGTGAAAGCTGCATTTAATTCAGGCTGAAAGTCAGATTTAGAAACCAGTGTGAAATCTGATAATGCTGTACTTACATACAGAAAGGCTTCCCTCCTCCCCCAACAAGCCATCTGCCCACAACAACAGTAAAGCAACTGCAGTTCAGCTAGGGACACCTTACAAAAATTAACAGTACTGGGATCCGTAGAGAGACACTTAGCTTAGAAGGCTCCTCACAACTGCTCTCTGAACATGCTTCATCGTGCTTCACTTTCCTGCTCTGTAAAATGAGGTAATAATCTTTATTGATCTGTCTACCTTTTAGGAATGCATTAAGGAGAACTTAAATGCTAACTTTACAGTGTTTTGAACAATGTTGATACATGCAGCCCTTACAATACATTGTATCAGGTCCTCCCACAGGAGAGCTGCCCTGCTTTGCTCTTATGGTTCTCTGGTCTTCCCATCCAAATTTCTAATAACTGGGCAAGCTGGGTAAATTGATGGTGACTTCAGCACCTACCATGTTACCTCAGCCACCATAGCTAACCAAGTGCACTCTTTTCACTGGAAAGATGGTTTCCATTGTCAGGTATGTGGCATCAGGCTGTGACTGCTGAAGGAGCAGTCACTTATTAGGGTGCTGTCACTTGACTGAGTCATATCTCAGCCTATTAACAGAAAGAAGAGGCTGATCCTCTGACGGGAGCCACCTACCCCTCCAGCTATGCCTTAGCTATTAGTTGCATGATGTTTAGGATGGGGTTGTTGGGTGTCAGCTCTGGTGATTTAAATATGCAGAGGTCTACACAGATCCCTGTTATTCTGCACAACACAGTTCTGACATCAATCCTTTTAATGTTTTAAGCAAGAGATTCAGAGTCGTTCCTCTAGTTTTGCACTCTCAGGAAGTAACTTTGTGGTATGCCCACATACCCACTGGTGTTTTCACTAAACAGCTCTTTGAGAGCTAATTGTACACTGTATTGTACAGTTCCCATTGATATAATACAAATTAATTGTTTAAATCAGTAGCTCTTCAACTTGGAGAAGGCTTCAAGGAGACTTTGTAGTGGTCTTCCAGTATCTGAAAGGAGCCTACAGGAAGGCTGGGGAGGGACTATTGACAAGGTCTTGTAATGACAGGATGAGGAGTAATAGGTTTACACTTGAAGAGAGGAGGTTTAAACTGGATGTTAGGAAGAAGTCCCTTATGGTGGGGGTGGTGAGACACTGGTACAGGTTGCCCAGGGAGGCTGTGGCTGCTCCCTCCCTGGAGGTGTTCAAGGCCAGGTTGGACGAGGCCTTGAGTAACCTGTACTAGTGGGAGGTGTCCCTGCCTATGGCAGGGGGTTGGAACTAGATGATCTTTGAGATCTCTTCCAATCTAAACTATTCTATGATTCTCTGTTTGTTTTAGAGACAAATTTGCCTTCCGGTTTCATTAGAAACACTTTGGCTTGCTTTCATGAAGAAACTAGTCTTAGGGCCAATGTGATCTATCCTTCTCTCCCTCTTTCCACCCATTCACCTCACAGTACTTACCTAATGGTAATTGAAACCATTATGCTTGAAATTTGAAAATCCAAATTTATCAGAGGGAAATAAAAAAAAAGAGAAAAAAAAAAGTTCTAAAAAGAGGATTAAGCTCCTAAATAGAATGCGAATCAGCAGATAACCTGAGGAAAGCTGTTCTGTGGCCAGAACCCACCCTATTTCTCAACAGCCAAGTAGGTCTACACTAGTCAAAGTATGTGACAAGGGACGTAGGACAGTGGGGATCATACTAGTGAAGGACAAAGGGGACAAGCAGCGTGGTGAATGCTGAGGATAAAGAAGGGGAAGAAAGGTTTCTGGAGAGCAAAGACTGGAGGCTTTACAAACGGATAGATGTTTCGGGGGAGGCTATGATAAAGTCAGAGGAGATGGGCCGAAGGAGATAGAGATGTGTTCTGCTTCGTGGTTTTTTTTACTTTTCCTGTTGCAATAATCCTATGACTTTAGCTTCATTTGTTATTGTTTGTTCCAAAATACATGTTTGGGTTTATTCCCAGGTTTCATCGGATGTTTGTTTCAGATGCTCTAATATTTGTAAAAAGGGTCTTCCAACAGTGTAACTTCCTTTTGCCCAGCAGCTTATTGACTGACAAGCTTTCTCACAGCAATCTATTTGACATCTCATCCTAATATTAGTTTTAGAGGCACGTTCACATTTTAGGAAATCACTGTATTCTCAAGTCTGATATGTCACAAATGTCTCTCTCTGCAAGTACTTGCCCCAGAAATGTTAGGTAAAATGTTTTATCTAACACCAACCCTCCTGTTGTGTTGTAATATTTAGTTGTCATCCAAAAGCAGCTGCATTTTTATGAATGTATCTTAATAAACCATGTCGGGAAAGGCACCAGCATCTCTTTGTTCCTCCCTGAGATCACACGGGAGTAATAGATGGCCATCTAGAGCACTAGGTGTCAGTAAATCAAGGAAAACTGCCTAAGCACCTCAGTTCACAGTTACTAACATTGCATAGATGAGTTGTAGAGAGCCAAACAAACAAACTGATTCTGTTTCACTCTCTGTTTAAGTGAGAGGTGGAAACAAAGCATCATCCAGGGGCTGCAGCATGGCACAAGGTTTGTTCCGTACACTCTCAGCCACAGTAGATTTGCTGGGGCTGACAGTGGACAGTGGTAAAACGTGCAGATGATATGTGATGTGACAAATGGGTTTGAAAGTCCTCCTCACCCCAGCAAAAGAAGGGTTCTTTCCCACCCTCAGCCTGTCAGATCTGTCTCTCTGTGCTCGCTTCACCTAAGTTTGATTTAACATGCGTAACACAAGTAATTACGCGTGGCAAGTCTCTGCGGCACGTGTGCATTTTCCCTCTCTGTGTCGGCTTTTCCAGATTATTGGAACAATCCCACTGATGCCTAATCCAGTCCCCTCCAGCCAGACGGCAGGTGGAGCTCAGGGACTTCAGGTGCAGCCGATAACTCCGCAGTTACTGACCAACGCCCAGGGTCAGATCATCGCTACCGTCATCGGCAACCAGATACTCCCGGTGATCAATACGCAGGGAATCACGCTATCGCCGCTCAAACCAGGCCAGCAGGTAAAGCCTCTGCAGCTTCAATGGCTGTCACAACAGATGCATGGAAGTCTTCTCCTCCTCATGGACTCTCTCATGGCCTTCCTAAAGATTCCCACTTCATTATAAATATAAATAATTGATTTAATTAAATAACTTAATTAGCGACTTTCTGCCCCAAATAGCATGTTAACGCATGCTGTGTATGTGATCACTAATACTGTATCATTCCTTTCTATATTATAGGGTTATACAGTTACTCTTTTTTATTTTTGCTTTTAAAGGTAGGGCCAACTGAGAAACTTTCTGCAGTAAAAGCACAATAGGAATATGAGAGAGGAGATACCCATCTGGCCATAAAGCTCAGTTCCTTGGTTAGTGGTCACCTAGGTGACTGGAGTTTGAAATGTTTTGGGATGTCCACAGAAAACAATGAAAAGCTTAAAACCTCATTAGTCTTTTTCACTGGAAAATCTGATGTATTTGTGCATGTGTGCACAGACAGGAAGCATTTTTAGGGAAATTACTATTCAGTGGAAGGCACCAGGCAGTTCACAGCCTTCATGATGGGTGTTCAAAAAGATTTCTGTAGTTCTTTTTACAGTACTCTGAAGTCAAATTCGTTAGTTTTGTCTACATCTGTAGAACAAATAATTGCAGTGCCACCTTTTTGCTTGGCAAAAAAAAGAGAGAAATGGAGATGGAAAAAGACAAAAAAAAAGGTACTTAAAAAAGTGTCACTCACTTAAATCTTGAGCTTAGCATTCCTGTTGCTGGCAGCACTTGTTTGCCAGTTGTGCCTACACTCCCAGTCACAGGAGACTCTTGTATGTTCCCGAGAACCTGAGCCCTCCCCAAAATGCCAAAGTGATGATTTTAATTTTTTTTTTCCACATTTACAAGTAGCAAGCCAATAGATCTCTAAGGTGACTTTTTTTTGTTTGTTTTAAAAATGTCTCACATCCAAGTGGTTACACACTCTTCTCTCCCTCCTATCCTCTGTGGTATGTAGCAGAGACATTTTCCAAAGCACTTGTTATTTATCTGGCTCTATTTTCTTTAATGGGGGCAGACGTAAACTACTGGCAAGTGCTTTTGAAATTGTCGCATGCACGGGGTTTCAAACAAAGCTGTATGGATGGGAGGGCAGGCTCTGTGTTCTCCAGCACAGGAAAGCCTGACAATGGAACAAGAAACTCATCAGTTCGCATCTGGTTTCCTGGGAAGTTGTGGGGTGGAGTTTCTTTTTTGAAGAGATTAGATCTTTCCTTTCTTTATGGGAGAAGCTCTCAAAAAGCATAGCAATTCTGAGTTCCCATTTGAAATACATGAAATTTGAAAGGAAAGAGGAGGAGAGAGGTCTTGTATTATTCCATGAGGCCTTCTCACCTTCAGAACAGCACACCTGAGTCCTGCAGCCAAGCAATCCCTTCCAGGTAACGTCCACCAGTAGCAGCAGCTGGCAGAGAAGGCACAGAGGTATAACTTCTCTGCACAGCTAATTCCAATGGGCTCGCATAAAGGGACAAACTGCTGCTGAAGGCTGCAGTTTGCTGAATGAGCAGGAGTTCAAGGTAGAAAGGCACTGCTTAGCCATATTACTCTATATTATACTGGTTCACCCAACCTGTGTGCTCATGTGCAATGATCATCTGGCAGTGAGTATCCTTCAGCAAAGCTCTGGTTATGTCCAAGAGCCAAAGGTGTACCCCACGGTGTGCCCAGCAGCACTGTGAAGATAGAAAACATCATTTTGCCAAGATTAGTTTCAGAGGTCCAGCCCGTGTCTTTCACAGAGTCCTGAGGTCCCAGGGGTAGCAGGAAAGGACACCAGCCTCCTTACCTACATCTGTTGGAGCATGCTCGAGACACTCTTTAGTCGGAGAGGGGAGGGGGAAGTAGCGCACATGCTAGGTGAGGCTGTAGTGCACATCCTCATTTGTACAGGAACCGCAGAAAATGGTTTCTCTGTATTTGTGCTCCCTCTACCGGCTCTTCCTCTCTTCCTGCAGGATGGCAGGGGAGACTTGACTACTGCTTTCAATGGGAGCAGAAAAGAGGTACGAGAGCCAGATTCCTCCCAGGAATAGTGCTGCTGAGCAGCCAAAAGCAATTGCGCTAGCGCAAACTACTGTATCATTTGAAAAGTAAATATAATTACACAAAGTATAAGGAGATCCTGAATTTACCTTATTGCCTGGGTAATGTCTTACCCAAAGTGTAGTTTGGCTAGTGATAGCATATTTAGTCAGAAGCTTAAAACCCCTGTTTTCAGAAGAAATGAGTGCTCAAATTCAGAAAGCTCAGCAGGAATTCAAAACATTTTTGAAAGCAGTGTCAACCAGCATTTGGTGTCTTGTAACTTGATGAAAGAAGCTTCAGAAAGGGAATGAAGAGTACAAGACAAGTTTGGGAAAAGTTTTGAGAGTGCCACGGAGAAATAAACGAGGAAATAAATAACGTAGTAAAATGTTCCAGTTGCAGACGATCCTAGTTTAACTTTCAACTTGTCACTTCCTCAGAAACGAAGTAGTGCAGGAGAAAGAGAGGTGATTGCAAGCAGTGATAGTAAGCTGCTGCTTGTTAGCTGAGTCACAATAATTGAACCCATGTAGCCTGTTTCAGTTGCTAAGTAATGCGTGCTAGCGCTTACTTTTCGCCTGAAGACAGAAGAGTTAAATGCCTCAGATATTGTTTTCAGTCAGCTACTTAGGCAGACTACATGCCTTATTTATTCATACAACTTTTTTAGACTTGACAGCCTAAAACCTCAACATCTCCTCATGGAAATGAGTTCAGATTACTTCGGTGCAGTGTAAGGCAGCGCTGCTTTCTCTGTCTCATAAATAGGTTGCTTTTTAATGTGCACAAGCAATTCTGTTGTAACCCCATTCTTGGTTTTAAAAATAAATAGACGTTTCTGATATATGTTCTTTGCTCACAGCAGGGGTTGTTACTCTTTAAATTACATCGAGAAGTTAAACCTTCAGTTTTCACTGTTTTCCAAAAGTTTGCTAATCTGAGCAGCAGTGTCTGTTCACACATCAAGAATTCTCCTTAGAAAATGTAATGGTTTTCTGAAGCAGGCAGCTGTTTGCGCTCCTCTTGTAGTCTGTGTCCTTTCTGTCTCTCTTCATAAACAAGTTTTTCTTTGCTCTTAATGATTTTTACTGCCCATCTCCCAGCCATTTCACTTTGCACTATTTACTCAGTATTTCATCTGTCATAATGCTCCCCTGGCGTGTTGAGAACACAATCCGTAAGCTGCTTGTGGTATTCTTTGCTAACTTAGAAATCCACATGTTCCTCCTGCTGATTCAGCTTCATCCTTGTTCACCATCCTTTCTTGATGCTTGCTAAAACCATTCAAAAGATTTGGTATAAATCCTTTGATTTCCACTCGTAGTCTCCTTTCTTAGGAGGGAAAAAAAAAAAGGGACAATTTATTCCCTAATTTTATGTTTCTTGCTTTTTTAAAGCTACTTATATCTCATAATAGACAAGTACCTTGTAACCTTAACATCTGCACTTCCTCCAGGCCTCTCAGGAGGGGGTTTGTCAAAATCCAAGTTGTGTGGCTAAATGTACATTTTTTTTTTCTCTAAGAACAGATGAGCTTGTTGTAACAACTTGCTAGCACTATTTGCTATCAGATTTGAAAACCTTGGCGTCAGACAATCCTCTACATCTTTAACAGCACTTTAATATCGACGCAACTGACAGAAGAGCTTGAACCCTAAACTGGAGTCTCAAGAACGTTAGGAAAGGATTGACCCTGTTTAACTTAGTCATAAAGCAATTAGGTATCTGGTGAAAGCTAGTTAACCAGATTTCCTGTAGAAACAAAGAGATGTAGACAAGGAGACATATGCATGTCCAGTGGGCAACTCAAGTTGTCAAAATGGAATAATTTTTAGGTAGCTTCAATCTCTAATAGGTATCTTACAGTATCCAACATCTCTACTGACATGACAGGGGACTAGGGTAGCTATTTTAGGACATATAAGTCTTAGATAAGTGAAATCAGGTGACATGAATTCAGCTGCCAGTGGTCAGTGTGGTTCAAAACACATACTTGTTTGGGAATTCCTCAAGCAGCTTTCCTAATAAATGCAGGATAGTGGTCACCTAGGTGACTGGAGTTTGAAATGTTTTGGGATGTCCACAGAAAACAACGCAGAATATAAAACCTTATTAGTCTTCTTCACTGGAAAATCTGATCTATTTGTGCATATGTGCATAGACAGGAAGCATTTTTAGGGAAATTACTATTCAGTGGAAGGCACCAGGCAATTCACAGCCCTCATGATGGGTGCAGCAGCTTCAGCAAAGTTCAAAAAGATTTCTGTAGTTCTTTTTACAGTACTCTGAAGTCAGATTTTTTAGTTTTATCTACATCTGTAGAACAAATAATTGCAGTGCCACCTTTTTTTGCTTTGAAAAAAAAAAGAGAAAAATGGGGATGGAAAAAAACATCTAATGTGATTACCAAAAAAGGTACTTACAAAAATGTCACTTGTTTAAATCTCGAGCTTAGCATTCCTGTTGCTGACAGAACTTGTTTGCTCGTTGTGCCTACACCTCCAGTCACAAGTAGCAGCCTTTTGTATGTTCCTGAGAATGTCAACCCTCCCCAAAATGCCAGTGATGATTTTATGTTCTTAAATAAGTGCAGTTAGATAGGAGGAATTCATTTGCCAGTGGTCAGTATAGTTCAAAACACATTCCTGTTTAGGAATTCTTTAAACAACTTTTCTAATTATTTCAAGTTTCATAAAAGAGCTTCTACAGATTCTATTGTTCTTCACTGCACCTAGAATCATAGAATGGTAAGGTTGGAAGGGACCTCAAGGATCATCTAGTTCCAACCCCCTGCCATAGGCAGGGACACCTCCCACTAGTACAGGTTACTCAAGGCCTCGTCCAACCTGGCCTTGAACACCTCCAGGGAGGGAGCAGCCACAACCTCCCTGAGCAACCTGTTCCAGTGCCTCACCATCCTCACTGTAAAGAGCTTCCTCCTGACATCCAGTCTAAATCTCCCCTCTGCCAGTTTAAACCCATTGCTCCTAGTCCTGTTACTGCAAGACCTTGTCAGTAGTCCCTCCCCAGCCTTCCTGTAGGCCCCCTTCAGATACTGGAAGGCTACTATCAGGTCTCCTGGAAGCCTTCTCTTCTCTAGGCTGAAGAGCCCCAACTCTCTCAGCCTGTTCTCATAGCAGAGCTACTGCAGCCCTCTGAGCATCTTTGTGGCACTCCTCTGGACCCGGTCCAACACTTCCATGTCCTTATCAAGCAGGTTCCCTTCTTGCTGTTGGCTGGCTTTTTGTTTCTACACACTGGATTCACTAAATGAAGCCTGTTGTCCCAGTAGTCCTCAGCCTTGTTTCAGCTACACTGCCTGCCAGATTTTTTCATATTTCATTGTCTTATAGAACAAAACTCTGGGCTTCTGCCAACCTTGACACAATAAAACAAGTTACCAGACAGCATTTTCTTGCATAGTCAGTTCCCTATCTTGGTTATCATTGGCTATCATGCTCCAGATTGACTGTTGAAAGGATATTGATAGCTCTCAGATGGGTCTGTCATTATTCTTGTACACCTGCTTTCCAAATTTCATGCCAGACATTTTCTTTCTGCAGCCTCAACCTACTACATGGACCCTACCATCTCATTATCACAACTCCATACAGTCCCCCGTTATCCTCTCCCATTAAAATTGAAGCAGCTCTCAATCATTTCCTCTCACATTGCTGTGATGTTGTCTTGATTTATGTGAAATGCCCTTTTCTTTCTCTGTGAATGTAGCCACTAAACTGTTGTTGTTTCAATCCAGCTTCATTTTGCTTTTGCTTTTATGTGACTTTCAGTGATGAAGGTGACAGTTTCCCTCACTTCTTTTTCTTTTCCTTTACCCACTTGCATTGTTTAATCCCATTCCATCCACAGTTAAAATTACTAGATTGTTGAAAGTCAGGAGACCACATCAGATTTCCCATGCCACAGCATGAACACTTGACTTGTAACACGTTTTTTTCCTGACCAGTGTTCTTTGTACCACCTGCACTTGTAGGAATAGGATATATATTAAAAAAAACAAAAACTGCACCACACCATTGGGATTAGGAAGATATCACCACACTACCCATGTCATTCTAAGGAACTGGGACAATAGAGAGAGTAAAAGGCTGTTCACTGTACAAACATCCCTGTTACCTTTGAATTATGCACTTCCCTACACATTTCAGCCTGTTCTTGTAATACTGATGTTATGTCATTCCTGATGGGGGGCTGGATGATGACTAATGCATCTGATTTGCATATACATTTGAATCTTCTACAGAAGCCCAGGTCTGTCCTTGATCTAATTTGGCAAGCCAAGAGATCTTTAACTACAGCATGTACTTTGAATGTAGCTCTCATCCCAGGGAAAGGCTTTGAAAGAACTTTCTCAGATGCTGTCATAGTCCTACCCTGTTATGTCCACAGCATTTCTGTGCTACACTCTTCATTTTAAGCACAGTCTGTGTGAACCCAAAGAGCTTTTTTATGCTAGTTTCCAAATGCACCTATTCTGTCAGTCTAAGCAGTGTGTATAGCAGCCCTTTTCCACTGTGTATACTATATTATACTAAGTAAGTATCAAAGAGCTTTCATCTTCAGATCCATACATCCACTTACTTGACTGTAGTTGAGTAAGCTAAATTAGGATGATGCGGTACAGTATTTGGGAAACATTCTGACAGAGCTGTCCATGAAAGTGATTTGGCACGAAGTGTGTGGATATGTATAATAATTTCTTGTCTCCACTTGCTAGAAATTTTAGAAGATATTTTTGAAGCCAGTATCTGCTCTTGCAGTATGAGTAGGTTTGAAGACAGACTTCCTCTGTCAAGGTGCTCTTGCATCCTGCCGTGGCCACAGCACACCACCACTCTATCCCCAAAGCAAATGGGTAGCACATTTCAGGAAAGACAGAGCAGAGAACTCCATTTACAGGAAAAATGGAAGCATGAAACACTTAAATTGCTACTTCTGCAAGGCATTATCGTGGCACTTCAAAGTGTTTGGGAACATCTTCTTATATCTAGGTATTTATTTTTCAATACCTTCCATGGACTTCAGTCTTTACTAGAGCTAATGTTCATATTTCCCAGGAAGAACTATCTGACATCAGAAAAATTTTGAAAATCTTTATTTATGTCATAAAGGGGTTGTTTAAAATTTATTTCTTGCTCTTTGTACCACTCCTCTTAGTTTCATTTATTCTGCCCTTTTTGTTAGACTAGTCTTTTTCACCTCTGTCTTCTCTAATTTGTTGTGTTTCCTCGTCTCTCAGATTTCCTTTTCACTGAATCATAGAAAAATAGGACTGGAAAGAACCTGAAGAGGTCATGGAGTCCATCCCCTCCCCCTAGGCAAGATCAACTGTCCCTATATCATTCTTGACAGATGTTTGTCTAAGTTGTTCTTAAAAAACTTCAGTGATGGAGGTTCCCTGACATCCCCAGCCAACCTAGGTCACTCTCCTTAGCATTAGAAAGGTCTTCCTGATGCCTCACCCTAGCCTCCCTTCCTGACATTTAAATCCATTACTTTCTTCTCCCTTCCTCCACTAGGGCCATCTTTTTGCCCTTTTTGCTTGTCCAGGTACTCTGCAAAACCTGTTCTGCTATGATGCAGGGTAACATTCTCTCAAAAGTTTATTCTTTATTTCCCTTTAATTTGTTTCTGTTTCCTCATCTTATGCAAAATACCTTGTTAACCTACCACTATCATGTAACTTTCTAGATGCAGGGAACAATACCTTTGAGATCTCATAGGAAGACCTTCATGCAGTACTGGAAACCTCATCCCTGGAATATTTTAAGGGCAGGCTGGATGTGGCCCTGGGCAACCTGATCTAGTAGAAAGTGTCCCTGCCCCTGGCAGGGAGGTTGGAACTAAACGACCCTTGAGGTCCCTTCCAACCCTGACAATTCTGTGATTCTGTGACTCCAGTCAAGCACCCTAGGTGTAGAGATATCTTGCACACATGTTTTAAGAACAAAATTTAGTCTTACAGACCTAATTCATTCCCCATCTCTGCAATTTTAAATTAATACTACCTTCACTGTTGACAGCAGCACGTAGAAGTGATGTAAAAGTAATAAGAACCAGGTTCTTTGTATTTTTCAGTGTATTCTTATGAGGTATAATGCTGCACTTTCTGTTTTTCATATTTATCCTGTTCCCCTAGCTGCTATGTGCATACATGTATTCTTGCCAGATACTGATCAGTGTTGCATGCAGTCATCACTTTGCATCCACCTACACAGAATGGCACTCACAGCAACTGCTTCTGCAATTTCTGTGCCTCCTTCTGTCTTTGGATGGAAAATGCACAACAGGCATAAACATAATTCATATCATGTGTACATGTCCAAAGATGGGAAAAGTCAGCTATTGCAAGTTTGAATTGATTCTGTCATCTAGAATCTAATTCATAATCCGATTGTTGTCTCTCCTTAAGGCTATTTCTGGAGTGGAAATTATAGTGGATGAAAAGAGAGAGTATTTTAATGCAATTTCATGACATAGATAACTATCATCGTGCTTTAAGCAGGACATTTACAGCTTAACAGTTGTGTCTGTAAAGCAGGAGGTGTGCTGGAAATTATGTAGGGAGATAAAGATGGAATCATCCCTCAGTCTCTGGTCAGGCCTTAAGGTGACTCTTCAGCCTCTCTAATCCCATTGTTCCCTTTCCCCTCACTGAGTTAGAAACCAACAATCCATAAACATCCCTTGCACGTTGCTATTACGCCCAAGTCCACTCTGCTCCAGGCCTCACTGGCCAGATCCTGCTTTACCCAGCCACATTTTGAGAACTTCTTACATTTGTTCAAAGACTACTGGAGGTCTGACAAGAACACTGTCAAGCTTCTGGCCAGCCCAGTTATTGCAAAACTAGGTTTGCAAATGCTTTATGCAATCAAATGGTTCCTCAATGTAACCAACACACTGTGTGTGTGCTACATAGTGGCTGTGTGCACACTTTACATGCTCAACTGGAGAAGGCTGAGTGCTCTCTCATTCTGGTGTTTCCTGGAAGCTTCACATTTACTCTGTACATACTCAGCAGTTGAACTGTTCAGGGATTGTATGTCTGTCACTGCTGGAAAATCTTGCATTTGCCATCTGTGGCTTATATGGTCATTCTATTCTATTCCTTACCATTCTATGATTCTATGATTCTATGATTCTATGTATTTCTTCCTGAGAAATACTGATGGCAAATAGCATAGACTCATAAAAAAATAAGGCTGGAAGATCAAGGTTCAAGAGACTATCTGGTCCACCCTCTTGCTCTCAGATGGAGTAGCTATAGAATCATAGAATGGTAAGGTTGGAAGGGACCTCAAGGATCATCTAGTTCCAACCCCCTGCCATAGGCAGGGACACCTCCCACTAGTACAGGTTACTCAAGGCCTCATCCAATCTGGCCTTGAACACATCCAGGGAGGGAGCATCCACAACCTCCCTGAGCAACCTGTTCCAGTGCCTCACCACCCTTACTGTAAAGAAATTCCTCCTAACATCCAGTCTAAATCTCCCCTCTGCCAGTTTAAACCCATTGCCCCTTGTCCTGTCATTGCAGGACCTTGTAAATAATCCTTCCCCAGCCTTCCTGTAGGCCCCCTTCAGATACTGGAAGGCTACTATCAGGTCCCCTCGAAGCCTTCTCTTCTCCAGGCTGAAGAGCCCCAACTCCCTCAGCCTGTCCTCATAGGAGAGCTGCTCCAGCCCTCTGATCATCTTTGTGGCCCTCCTCTGGACCCGCTCCAACACTTCCATGTCCTTCCTGTGCTGAGGGTTCCAGAACTGCACACAGTACTCCAGGTGGGGTCTGACGAGAGCAGAGTAAAGGGGCAGAATCACCTCCCTTGCTCTGCTGGCCACGCTTCTCTTGATGCAGCCTAGGACTCGGTTGGCTGTCTGGGCTGCATGTGCACACTGCAGACTCATGTTGAGCTTTTCATCACCCCAGACTCCAAGGTCCTTTTCCTCAGGGCTGCTCTCCAGCCATTCACCACCCAGCCTGGAGTTGTGCTTGGGATTGTGCCTACCCAGGTGCAGGACCTTACACTTGGCCTTATTGAATTTCATTGAATTTCATTGAATTTCACTATGCCATTATGGTCGATCTTGCTCCTAAGTACTCTCATAGGAACTCCCCAGTGCCTCACTGTCACATGATCTAGCTCTTCCTAGCACCTAATTTGAGTCTTTGAGGTTATTGCACCTCGTCCTTATCACTATAAAATGTAAGCCAAACTTGTTATGTCCTTTTTTCATCAGACCTGCCTGTATTTGAGACCAGCATTGTATACCACTTAGTTTTCCCTTCTTTACATTAAATATGATAAGTTCGTTCTGGGTGTCTTCAAGAAACTCAGATAACTCCCAGGCCTTCAGCCACTCCAAAATGTTCCTCTCTAGTTGGTCCAGTTTTCTTTTGAAGCGTGGCATCTAACTGTGGTCATGGTACCCACACCCTGCCCCCTGGCAGAGGTCTTTCCAATGCTTAGCAGAAAAGAAGATTCTCCACATGCAATGCAGACATCAGTCTTGCTCATACAGCTTGGTATGGGAGTTGCTTTTCCTTCACTTTTGCAACACCGCAGGATTACTGGCGGCACGGTGAAACTGACAAACTGACAGGACCATCTTGAAACATAATCCTGTATTCCAGCCTATCGAAAATCTTTCTCAGCATGTCACTGACATGTAAATTTAGTCAGCATATCCTCTTCTCCGTCATCCAAGTCGTTAAGAAAATACAGAGCAGTGCTGAGCAAGGACAGGCTCCCGTGAAGCAGCAGACATGCACACTTCCCTTTCCGCAGACAGACATCCTCTCGGTTTTGTTTTCCAACTACTTTTGCATTCATTCAGCAGCGATTTCATCTAAACTCTGTTTCCCTCGGTTATAAAAAATGCCACACGAGGGAGTGTCAGGAGTCTTGTAAAGTCAAGCCACCTACTGCTTTTTCCCTGTCCGTGAGACCAATTACCCTGTCTTAGAGGGAGATCAGATTGGTTTGACACAGTTTGTTCCTAACAATCTGAGTTGTCTGTAGCTACCTTGTTTTCTTGAGGGTGCTTACAAATTGTTTGATTATTTTCCTCAGTACTTTTCCATGGGTTGAAGTTTAGTTGCTGAACTATAATTCTGCAGATCTTTCTTTTTGAAGATAGCTACATTTGCTGCTCTGTCCTCTCGGATAAGCACTAATATCTTTAAGAGTGTTCCAAATAGCACAAGAGCATCTAACTCATCTAAATGCAGTATTTTTCTTCCCTTGCCTAGGCTAAAATCTTTAGTTTTGCCAGAGATTTCCTTGGACAACAGACACAGAGCCCAAAGGCCTGCCTGTTTCTGCAAGCTTCAGTCTGGAGTGATGTGGGCAGACCATTTCTGTGGTGTTCAGAGGAGGCCAGCCCTCCTAGTGGACTGCTTCCCTAGGAGAAGATATTATAAAAGGAGATGCTCTGGGCTGGGAGCTCTCTATAGATAAAATCCAGCTCTTAGTGAGTTTCTTTTTTTAATGATGCCCAGTGCTTGCCTGAGTCTGAAATCTGGAAGATTTTGAACAGCTTCTCAACTGTTACCCCTTTGAGAAAGTGCCGGTTTCTCTTTTTTGACCCTAAAAAAACCCTCCTTGGTTTATTCATCCCTAGGAAAGTCAGATTACACTAAAAAAAAAAAAAAAAAAGCTAGATAAATAGTTTTCAATATTATTAAAATGTCATACAAAGTTTCTTACTTCATTTTGTGTTTCATTATTCCACTTGGGAGGCAGAAAAAGGAATTGCATTGTTTTCCCCCCTTCTTGAGCAGGCCTGTAACAAGAATAATGTCATTAAAATTGTTCATGCGTATTCCACGCAAATCTGTCATCTTGAACATGATCAGATACCTTTATCTGTTGTGCCATACAATTTGTTGTCTGCTTAGCATCAGTCACTTCTGTGTGTTCTGGGAGCATATTATATATAATTTGAGTATTGCTGATGAATTCAGCTCCTTCTCTGAAGTCATTTGTTTGGTTAAATATCAAAAGAGAGAAACTCATACTCCTTAGAATTCAAGAAATAGATGTAAATTACTGACTTCAAGCAAGGCCAAATAGACCTTTATCTTTCCCCCTTTCTGAGAATGCAGATAACAGCTATCACTTGAAAGTGAAGCCTTTTAGTACATTTTGGCATTTTTGATCAATATCAAGAATTAACATGAAATAAACAGGAGCCACCTGAGGACTGTGTTACTGTATTGCTAGGCTCTGAAAGGGCCGTACTGGACTACTAGAAAGCAGTTCAGACTTCTAAGTCCATCTTCATTCTGTTAGAGTGACTGCCCTTTGAATTTGCTGGGATTTTTACATAGAAATCAGTACCAGAAGCTGTCCCTAGTTTTTGGTCCCACATGAAAACTTATTACAGGTGGAAGGGATAAATGGTTCTTTCCTTTCTCCTAGTGAATGACCAAAACCTATGCTCCTGTAAAAACAAAAAACCCAGAAAAGCTATAAAGCCAGATTCATGTGCCATGCTGTCTGTACCTACTGTACTTAATTGACTTTTTTAGGTTTCTCTTTACTTGATGCAGACCTCGTGTGAATGGGGCTCAGAAGTTTCACTGTGTGATTTAGGCAAGGACAATGTATTGCTTGAGAAGAAAGATTTCAGCATTTTGGTTGTTTGCTAGAACTAAGGTCATAAAACAAACTATCCTTTTCTGTAGGAAAGGGATTTTCTCCCAGTTTATCTTTTCCCCGTTCATGTTCTCCTTGGTCCTAGTCCTGCAGTATGAAAGAACATCTGAAACAATTCTGATTTATATGAGAATCCATGTAGGGAATAAAAGTCTGACTTCATGAGTCAGAAAGCAGGTAAGAACACATATTTATTAAATCAGAATGCTGTTGTCAATGTCATCTTTTGTCGCCCATTTCAAACAAATATTTAGCTTCTAATTGGGTTCAGTGTCTGGCTAAACTGAGAAAAGAATGGAAAGGCAGAATTCAGAAGAGCTCAAATTGCTCTTGCTGTAACACTCTGTCCCTTGAGCTAAGTCCTTGGTGTTTTATGCTCCCATGGGATTTTTTCCCCAGAAACAGATGTGTGAGATGGTACATTGGAAGTTTCCTGTTACTGCTTCATTTTCTAAATATCTATTTTTACATTTTAACATATAGCTCCATCAGCCCTCCCAGACGCAAGTGGGACAAGCAGCCTCACAGTCCAATCTCCTGCATTTGGCTCACAGTCAAGCATCTATGTCTCAAAGCCCAGTGCGTCAGGCTTCCTCCTCTTCCTCCTCATCCTCCTCCTCTTCAGCTTTGAGTGTTGGCCAGTTAGTCAGCAGTAAGTATTGCTCCCTGGCTCTCCTTGATTCTCCCCTCTGTTTGTCCTCCCCACTGCTGAGTTTCCTGGTCTGCTTTCCCTCCTTTTTATTTCTCCAAGTAGTAGATTGTATGTTTCTCGGTAGAGTGACTCTAGCCAGTGAGAATTGCTAAGTGCTGTCATGGACTGAGCTTAAAGTAAACGTGCCTTGAGAAATTGTAATCAGTGCTCAAAATGGTCAATAAAATGGCAGCAGTCATTAATTGACTTCTGAGGGCAATTCTTGTAAGTGAAATGTAGTTAATGTTCTTTGGAAATGAGAAGTTTTTTAATCAGTCAGTATCATGACTTACATTGTTCAGAATTTGGTGGGCAGACAGATCCTCCAACTTTTGGTCAGGCTCCTTGTTCAATACACAGTATTTGCTTAGTCAGTGCAGCAAACCACTTTATGAACCCTAGCACTACACAGATCTAGAGACCTTTCTTGCCAGGAAAAGGTTGCACACTTTGAACAAGAAAGAACTGTAACATGTGGGAGAGGAGAGAGAAGCACGCCGCAGTGAAACAACCATGTTTCAGTGTTAGGATTATAAAAGCTGACCTCCTGAGCAGCCCTTTCTTCCAGATCACATAGCTCTGACTCTTTGGTATTACCTTATCAGCATTAGCTTTGGTCTTTACATAGCAAAACCAAGAGGTTAAAAGTGTACATGAGAAGCATTAACACTTTTTGCACATGTGCAAAAACCTGAGTGTATTGGATGACCTTGTTCGGCGATACTCCATGTACATATTTCAAGTAAACAAACAGTATAGCTCGCACTGTATTGCTAATGTTAAGTATGTGACTGATACAAGCTTGTGAAGGGCTTGGAGAAACTGTCATGCAAGGAAAGATGTGAAAATACCTTGGTTGGATTATTTCAGAAATTGTTTACATGAGGAAATGACTAGCAGAGCTATAGCGGTAAAATTATGCTGGGACAACTCCCAGTGTGAATATTTTTAATCTGGAATAAAAATATCTGCATTGGTAACTGTAAGTATATAAAATATACAGATACAGATATAATTATACTGCTATAAATATACTGCTAGTGCTCTGACAGTAAATGTTTTCATGCAGACAAGCTTGTAGGAAGAAGACAAATAAGAGGCTTCATGTTAAAAATACATAAAGTTACCCCTCATCCATGTGGGAAAATTGAGTAAAATACCTAGTGCAGTACCATACTTTTCAATGACTGGTCCAGAACAGCCTCCCTTGTGGACATTCTTATTAAAAAAAAAATTCTAGAATAACCATTGAGGAGTGCTCTACCCCACCATAGTTATTCCAGTCAATTTCCCCATGTGAATAAGCACACTACACAATAAAAGCAACATCAAAGAAGCCCTTTCAAGTTTACAGTATAAATCCATCAAAAGTTAGGAGATGCTAGAAAAACAGCTGCTTGTTCAACTGCATACAGTTCCTCTTAGAACTTGTATTTTATGATAACAATGTGCATTGTGATGAGGCCATGCAGTCATGATACCTTTCTTATCCTTCCTTCAGTGCATTCCCGATGGAATTGTGCTAAGGAAGCATCAGAACTGTTAATGCAACAGGTGGGGAATTGTCCTAGGGTTTATTCCCTACCTGACTCACTAAACTGTTCCCCAGTTTGGAAAACATTTGAGAGAGGGAGCTGTAGATGGGTGGAGGGTGGGCTTGCTTCGGGCAGCGGAGGGCTGAGGAGCCAGAGTTCTGTTCACCATATAATCCCAGTGCAATGGTAGGCAAGTCACTTAAACCAGATTTTTCACAAGTCCTCCCTCAATATCCAGCTTGAGACTCTGGACTTTAATTTACAGAAGAACCTGGTACTCACAGTCACAGTTTTAAGTGCACTTTCACTGTGGAACTGTATTAAAAAAAAAACATTTAAAGAGACAGTCTAAAAAATCATCTTCTACTTGACCTAGACTGGGTACCCAAAAATGCATTTTCATTTAATAGCTCTCCACTTCTCTGTGAATGAGAAGAGGGAGACCTCATCTTGTAGAAACACAAGAAAATAAATTAAGATTTACAAACCCAGAAATGCTCAAGAGGCACTGTCTTTGGTGAAGAGCTTGGATAGAGGTCTGGGGCCACACACTGAACAAGAGGAAAGGTGCTACATCAATCAGTGGCTCCATAATGAAACACAATTCATCCTGTGCACTGGATGAGGCTGGGGTCTGGAGAAAAAGAACTGGTAATCCAGCCCTTTAAGGCTATGCTACACTGCATTGTGGGCTGCTGTAACTCCAGCATTTTGTAGCTTCTGAGCATCTATTTGTGCAAGGAAAATCAAAGATGTTCTTTCAGCTTCATTTTTGGCTTGTTACAAAAGCAGAATAGTAGCATAAGTCAGTCATACGCTGAGCTGATGTTTAAATTCAGAGTTGGAAATGTGAGATCTGCTGTCAGTTGAATGGATGGAAAATGTGATAGGTGTTTTCATCTCTTTGGTCCTGCTCTAAAAGGAGTCAGACATGCTGTGTTCATGGATTCAGCTGAGAGCAGAGGAGTATGAGGCACAGAAATATCCGTTTGGGAACTAATGAACATGGACTTCCTACTTGTTCCTCTTAGGCTTGATTCTTTCATTCCACCGCTTGTCGTGTTCCAGTCCCAATACTTCCTCCACACAGTTATTGTTCTCCACACAGTCTGTGTTCCCTCTGCCTCCATGCTTTTGCTCCTCTCACTTTCTCCTTGCAGTCCATCACTTCCCCAGACTCCATCATACCTCAATTCCTCTTCCCATTTGAGTTCCCCTTCAGCTCCCAGTCAGTCTCTGTCCCCTGACCATATCTGCATCTCTTTTATCAGTGTTTTTTATTTGTTAGTTTCTGTCCTCTACCTTGATTTATCACTAGTGCAGACTTTCCCCCTATTTTCTTACCTCTACCACAGCAATTTCCACTCTCTGCACACTCAGACACTCTCTCTCCCAAACTCAAATCCCTGCTCCTTAGTAGTCTTCAGGGTTTCATTCCATCATTTATTTTTCTTTAGAATCAAGGTTAATTTTTGCCTCCTCCGCACCCAAATCATGCAGATGACCAAGAAAAGAGGTGAGTCAGTCTGTCTTTACTGCTGTCCTGACCCAAAGCAGGCCAGAACCACAACCATTGAAGAGGGACATTCTTTTCTGTCTACATCAGCCTTAGGCTCAAGCAATGCCAGTACAAATAAAAGCTTAAAGAAAACTCCACACACAGATGTAGCAAATCTCTGCTGAGTAGATAGGAGCCTTGGAGGCCTATCTGTTTGGACTTGCTTGGAGGAACAGTATTACTTGGGATGGCAAGAAGCCCATGACTGCCACAACAGCTATCTCCCCAACAGCTATCAAAGCCATGCTTTAAGTCGTAGGGAACCCAAAACTTGTTAAGTAGAAGAGTTGGAGGTTTTTTTCAGCCAGAGCAGAACAATATGTTTTATTCACTGCCTTCTCACTAGTTGACCTGAAATTGGTCTTAAATTGGCAAATGCTGAGCAAACTCAATACTCTGTCTGAGATAATGAAAGGTACAGAGAAGATATTTGAGGTGCTTCTCCCAAGCTCAATTAAATCTTCTAAATATGTTCAAATCTTTTAAATTGGAGCAGGATAGATTTAGGTTGGACACTACAAGGAAATTCCTTACAATGAGGGCAGTGAAATACTGGAACAAGTTGCCCAGAGAAGTGGTGGAGTCCATCCTGGAGAAATTCAAGGTCAAACTTGATGGGGCCCTGAGTAACCTGATCTAATTAAAGATGTCCCTTCTCACTGCAAGGGGTTGGACAAGATGACCTTTGAGGGTCCCTTCCAAGGCAATGCATTCTATGATTCTGTGAAATCAAGTGGGGAACTCGGAGTAAAGAAAATACTTTTCACATAATCAGACTGAGGAAGGCATTGTGTTGGGGAATTAACTGACCTGGACAAATCTAAAGAGCATTCCAAAGCAAGAGGCTACTGATAGGGATCTCCAAAGACACATGAATAAAAAATTCTGGAATTGCTTTAAATGTAAGTTTTCAGCTTCATCCGGCCCCTAGCTATTCAAGACTAACAAACCGAGTAGTGTAAGGAGTAGATCATCTCATTTCTGCTCTTTACAGGCAGTACTAGAACAATCATCCTGATGATCCTTAAAGGCTGCCCAGCATATTTTAGAGAGCACAAAGCCAAACACAAACTGGAGCTAACACTGCACATGTAAGCCTGCTGGAGCTGACATGCAAATGACAATGTTTCAGGGCACCTGCAGGTTTCTAGAAAATTGGGAAGGGCCTAGAAGAAGGAAGAAAACATGGTCAGTTCAGTAGGGAATGACCAAGCAACCTGTGTAGTGAAACATGACAAGAAAGGCAGGATCCTTAGCAGCCTTTTGCTGCTGTTCTTAGACAAAGAAGTCTTCACTGACCTTCAAGAACTGGAAAATTGTTTCAAGTGATTAAAACCCCACATGCATATAACTGACTGCACACAGGTAAATAAACAGACACGAAGTCATTCCTGGTTTACTCCTTTGCAGAATCCATTCAGCTTCTGGATGCAAATTCCTGAAGGCTTCCTGAAGGGCAGAAGCACTGCTTTCTCAAATCTATGTCCCATCATTGAACAAAGCTTTCTTAATATCCCAGCTTCCACAGTAACTAGCAGAGCTCTGTATAGGAGGCCTACAGGTGAAATCTAGTTTCTGCAAATGTCCATTCAAAGTCTCTTAGTGAGATGATGCCTGCAATGGGTCAGTGGTTCTGAAATAAATAATAGGAATGAGGGTATCAAGAAACATTTTGTGGCCTCCTAAACGCTACAACCTCATTTACAACCTTCTCTAAGCTCCTTCTCCTCAAATGTGAAGTACACTATACACTTAGCTGTTCTGAAAGCTCAGAGCTCATTAAAACAAAGTCCACTATCTATTTGTAGATGTTTATGTATGTGTATGTATTAGTCCACAGAGTCCAAGAATATGTGTTGATGGCATTTTAGAGGTAATAAAGTGAAACAGTAAACACTACTTTACTCCTCTTGAGGCAAGAATATTGTTGTTCCCTTTTTGCCTTTCATTCTAAAGCTGCAGTCGTCCTCTAGCAGAGACCCTAGAGTCCAGTACCTTAGTAGAGATGTGCAATATCCCAGATTTTTTTGCCAAATATAGTAACATTCATGTAAAACTATGCATACTCACCATCTTAGTATGTTAATAGAATTGCTTAGAGCAACAGGACTTCAGTAAATAATCATTTGGGACAAGGTTCTTCCCACTTGCTGTAAAGAGAGTAACACTTTTTACAAGAGGACGCCTCGCATCAGTGAAGTTACCAAAGTATTGTGAGAAAGGGATCAGAACTGCGGGTTCATAACGGTAGTGTTCCATGGTCCTTATTTTTATTCACTTTTCATACTAGTAATTATTTTATGATTTTACATTTTTTCTTTAACATTCTCTAATGTTTAGAAAGGTCCATTGCTTTTTTTTTTTCCCTTTGGGTTTTTATTTCATTTTCTTCCTTCTCCAATTCTCAAGATTGCTGTGTTCTTTATATCTTTTCCCTTTTATGCCATCCTTACTCCCTCACTCCTCATCAGCAACAAGTGCTGGTTATTTTAAAGACAAAAAAAAAAAAAAAAAGGTTGTTTGCAAAGAAAGGATATTTTAAAAGAATCTGTGCCTAAGCAAGGACTGGAAGATTCACCTTTTCAACTCCTGTCCCTTCCGTGTGATTTCTTCATCTTGTCTCAGCATATCTCTATTTTCTGTCTTCTTTGTTTTCATTCAGTTCTACATCATTATTCCTCCTTTTCCCCATCTCATTTTCCTCCTCTTAGATTCATGCCTCTGCTCATTTCTTTACCTTTTCCACCATATGTTCTCTGTGGCAATCAGTGGTTTCTCCTCATGCTCTGAGACTTGTGTCTCCATGAAGTTCCTTTCTTCCCTCCAAACTCATTTTACCATCATCTGTTATTATCAAATTAAAATGCCTCCAACAAACAAATTATTCTTCTTCCTATCCCCTGAGTTCAAATCCATTTCCCATTAACAATGTTTTGTCCTGCCTTTATCTAATTTATTTTCCTTTGGACTTCCTCTGCCGGATAACTCTCCCACTGTTTGACTGGGGAAATCATCCCCTCTATTCCTGCCCGTGGTAGAACTCTGTACAACAGAAATTTGCTTTCTCCTTCAGGGTGCACTGATTCCCCTGTACCAACTCTTTCCCCGAACTATTAAAATCAGAGCATATTTGCATTCACCAGCAAACTCATGCAGAATCTTCAGAGGAATTTTTAAAAATGGGTGTAGTATTCCCCTCAGTAGGGGAGGGAAGGGAAAAAAAAAAAAAAGGTGTTCAGTGAAGAGGGAGAGCCTGTAGATTTTTCATTCTGCTCATCCATCTTCACCACTTAGCAGGACATCTGGGGAATTTTAGCTGGCTGCTTGATGTGGGGTGTATGTGCATATCCCCTAAAATGGTCCCAGGCAACTCTCACCTTTCTTCAGCACCCAGTAGTTTCCCAAACACAACAGCCATTGTTTGATCAAACTAATGCCCATTGGGGGTCTTTAAATGCTCTTACTGTAGGTCCCAACCACTCAATGAGATTGGTAGATGTTATTCTTGCATTGGCTCTCTGCTGCCTTCTCTAGGACATCCACTTTATTTAGAAAGCACCAATTCATTTACAACCTTCTCTAAGCTCCTTCTCCTCAAATGTGAAGTACACTATACACTTAGCTGTTCTGAAAGCTCAGAGCTCATTAAAACAAAGTCCACTATCTATTTGTAGATGTTTATGTATGTGTATGTATTAGTCCACAGAGTCCAAGAACATGTATTGAAGGCATTTTAGAGGTAATAGAGTGAAACAGACTGGTGCTGTTATGTGATGATGTCAATAGAGTGGTCTTCATAGTACTGTCTGAGTTTTATGGAGCTGACAGAGATCAAAAATCAAAGGACTACTTCTATGGATTTCAGAGGGCTTTGAATCACACCTGAAGTATAAGTGCTTCTGATTTTATACAAACACCATTTTTCCTAGAGTTCAGGGATACAAGTTTTCCATTTTTTTGGTCCACCTCTGTTAGTATTTTCCCTCTCCTGAAGATGCTATGTAAGAATGAAACCTCCTTCTCAACAAATACTCTGCCATATATTACAATCTACTCCCATATTTCTCAAGAGAAGCACAGGTTTGTTTTCTCATCTCGAGGAGAACTCAGCCTAATTGTCCCCTCATCCAAGACCCCTTATTGGGAAAGTTCCTTGCATGATACTTGCTGTAACAACAATGCCATACCAGAAAGATCCAGTAGCAGGATCTAGCAGAGCTTGGCAGAATTTCTCTACAATCATGCATGAGCAAATAACCATTTAGCATTACCTCCTTTTCATTCCTAACAGGAGCTGGGAAGGTTTGCAGGTTCCAGTTGCCATAGCATTTGCTACTTCGAAAGTTCGCTGGGAACACATGAATTGTCCTTTGTCACATCCCTAATAGCCTTAGTCAGAGGCCTTGAAGTGAAGGAAGGAAAGAGGTGAGGAAAGTCATCATCTCAGGGCACTTTACTCGAGGGAATTTTTGAGGCCATTATCATTTATGGTATTTTGTACATTTATCAGGTACTCTTCAAAGGCTCAAAGGGCAGCTAAGCATCCAGCTCCATTCCATGTCTCTGAAAATCAGAACTGGTATGGTAGATAGATTGTGTATGGAGCAAGTAGGAAGATCTTGTACTTCTAAAGACCTCTCTTACAGCACTGACTACTTAAAAGCAAATAATATGCATCCTGGCTTCATACTGAATGCATACCTGTGTGTTAGCACAGGCGACCCCAGCCACAGCACTGACAGCAGGAGGGTTGATTCTAAGTCAGGAGCATTTAGGTTCAGCCTGTGTGCATGTTGTACCTGTATGCACAGTTCACGTGGTCCCTGGCTGCACAGACAAGTGTTTGTGAAATACTATTGCTACATGTGTTTCTTACACTCAAGCTACAAATCAATATAGGCTACATTTACCTAGCAAAAAACCCTCTTAAAAAAACAACTCTTCCCTCTATTATTGGACTAGAAGTTTTTTTTATAGGACTGTTCCATCATAAGGGAAATTTAGATCAGTTTTATAAACCCCTGAAAATAAAAGCTTTGTTCCTGTGATACTGACAATCCCTTAGGTGTAGCAGTACTAGCAGGAGCCACTCTCAGGTAGGGTTCGGAATAGTAATGTACTCCAGCTCTGTCCTTGGACGACTGCTCACATTTACAGAAATTGATGGGTTATTGTGCTGCAAACTTTTCACCTAAGAAGTCTGAGGAATGAGGTGAAGAACAATAGAGATATCTCACTGGGAGAATGGCTTCACTACACGCAGGATTGCACAACACTTTGAAATCTTCCACCATCCCAGTCCCATGCTGTCTCTGACTTGGCAAACGCTTTCATTTAGCCAGGGATCAGTAGCTTGGAGGAAAAAAAAAAGTTCCATTCTCCAGCTGTTGTGTCATTTCCCTTGATAAGTCCTAAATTGACCGAGTTATCCAGCACCAAAGGAGCTTTCCTGTGGTAGACATGCTTTATTACGTGCCCTTTCGGGGACAAAGGCTTCTGTGTCAGTAAACTGCTATGGAGAGGAAGGACAGATTTATTCTCACAGCATCATAAGCATTATCTTCTGAGGGGCTAATGTAAAAGTAAGAAATTGTGCACCATTACCATCCGAAACCTAACGGCCAATGGTGCTGCTCCTTGATTATCTACCTGATGGGAGGCAGAATCAAAAGCTTGAAAGGCTGCTTCTCAGAAAGGCATATTTTAAAAGATGCTTTTTTAAATTAAGGAGGTTTTAAACCTAGCATTTTGTTTGGGCTTGTTCATTTGCTAGGGGATTTTGAACATTCACCTGGCTGTTTCATTTGGATACTCTGGAAAAGTGAAGGAAGGCTGTGGATCTCCTTATCTGGCATTAATTTTAGATAAAGCAGAAACTATTGATTTTAAATTAAAAAAACATGCATATATTTAGCCCTCCCCACAGACTGCAAATAAATAAATCATCACCAGCCTTCCTTCTATTTGTGATAAGATGGGGAAATGGGGAACATGACTTGTCAGCCTGGTGGAAGATTTTGCAAGGCACAAACAGCAGTGAGGAGGGACCCAGGCACTGCCTTACTCTGAAGTGAGTTGGCCATTTTCAGTTCAGAGGTAAAATATGCCTTTGAAAATCTTCCACCAGCCCCTGGAAACACTACAGCCTTTTAGCATTTTAGCATTCCAAACATGCTTTGTAACACACCTGCCAAGGAAAGTCTGTTTCAGTTTGGGGAAAAAGAGAAAGGGATAAGTATTTAAAAAATAAAGAAGTGCATCAACACCTGGACAACAACAGCCGGTGTAAGCCTAGCCTGCTTGTGTGTGATACAAAACCCTGACACGATGAAAAATTATTTCAACAGATCCTCAGACAGCCACTGGAGAGGTGGATGGGGTGAACTTGGAAGAAATCCGAGAATTTGCCAAAGCTTTTAAAATCCGGCGCCTGTCCCTTGGCCTGACACAGACTCAAGTTGGCCAAGCCCTAAGCGCCACGGAAGGTCCAGCCTATAGCCAGTCTGCCATCTGCAGGTAACAAGTTACATCATCAGCTCTCCTCTCTTTGTTGTTAACAGCTATTCAGCTTATTGCAGACAGCATGCTTGTGTTTGAGTCTCCTGTCTTTATTATTTAATCTGGGACTAAACTTGGAAAGCAACATTGGTACCTGGCAGATAAAATGTTCTTATTGTGTAACTTTAGTCTTTTTTTTTTTTCCTCTCCTTTTTAAACAAGTGAGAAACAATGTTCCTGGCATTGAGATTTAATTCAGTAGATGAGCTGGAGACCCTGCTGATGCTGGATATGCACCAGCTGACCCTCTTCACACTGTGCCATTTTCTACAGATAGGGTTACTGAACAAATATTTCATGGCTGCATCCCTGCTAAGTTAAAACCTGTATTACTGTGGTTAGCACTTCACATATAGGACGTTAATGATGATTTACCTAGGCAACACAGAAGGGAAAAAATTATCCTTCCTGTTATCTTGCAAACCAGCAGCTATTCATCATTTATCACCCAAATATTTACTGAAAAAGCAGATAAGCCATGTATGCAAAGCAGAAATCACAACAAACGATAATACAGCCTTGACAGAGTTAAAGCAGTTAGAAGCAAACACTGTGTACGCATGTATGTGTGTTACAGTAATCCCATGTTTATGCATGAGGTAACAAACACACTTAGGTAACAGCTTTTTCCTCTTGGGCAATGCCTTATAGTCCTTCTCCATCAGTGAAAGCCAAGAAACCAACTCTAAGCTCATTTAAGTGGATTTTGTTCTTGGTGATCCATGAAATGCTCTGTCTTTTTATCTGCTCTTTATACTTTTAATGTATTCCCCATAGAACGGAAGTGTACTTTTCCTGCAGTTTAAGACTAAGGTTATAAATAACATCAGTATGGGGTAGTGAGCTTGCAGCTCACATTTTGCTCAATGATTTTCCATAAAACCCATTGATTGTTGTTAAATACAAAAAGCTCCATAGGATCCTCTCACTTCTGTGGTCTCCCCTACTGTTTTTTCTTATAAGATACCTCCCTGTAGAAAATAACCTTTATTCAGTCTATACAAGGATACTACTGCTGGGAAATTTGTTTCGAGGCTTGTATATCGTTATACCAAACAACATGTGCTGCAGTATCAACACTAACAAGCAATGCCCACGATATGAATGCTATTGCTCCCTGGTGCTTAGGATTCAGTTTACTTTTTTTTTTCCTTCTTCCCTGTGGTCATTTGGTAAGAAATGCCTAAAACGGGTAGAATTTTTTAGCAACTGCCAATTTGTTGGAGCCTTAACTTGCTGTTTAACATACCACACTTCAAAATGATTAATTGCGGTTTCCTTTGCTATTGGCTAGTTTGCTGTCATTTAATTTCCTCCATCTACCTCACACCTGAGAAATCACTGGGGATGGTTTACATTTTACTAAGACAAAGGATTCCCTACCCTCAGTTATCATGAAAACCCCCAATAAAGATGACTTTGGAGCATGGACATGGCTAACAAAAGCCCAGAATGTGGGCCTTTTAGAGCGAGCTGCTTAAATGAGCAAAATGCTTAGAACATGAGGGCAGGGTGCAGAAGTTGGTGCCAAATACTTGCAAGGTTATAGACTGATTTTTTTTTATTTCCTTTGACAACCCCAGAATGATATTACTTTGGGGTATAATAACCTCCTATGGCTGTGTCTTTCTTATTTAAGAGCCAAGACAAGCTGCTTCAGTGGCAGTATGCTGCTCCTCAGAAACAGGTTTAAGGCTAAACCATGAGTTTTGGTGCAAATCCCAAGGTAATGGAAGGAGCAGTAAGGTAGGGAAGTTGAACAAGCAACATGGAGACAGATGTAGAGCCTCCTGGTAACCTGTGCAGATCACATCAGCAATACAGTACCTTCCTGATATGCTCTCCATCCAAATAATGGCTTCTGCTTAAACTGAGGTGATGCATTCTAAAAAATACTGAAATACCAGTGGACACCTTGGAAACCCACCTTACAGTCAGTGCTGCTAGTTAAAAGTTCTTCAGGGTGGTACTACCTGAAAACAGGCTCCCCAGGGAGGTGGTGGAGTCCCTAGAGGTGTTCAAAAAATACATAGATGTGGCCCTTCGGGACATGGAACAGTGGCCATGATGGTGTCAGTCAATGGTCGGACTCGATGACTTTAGAGGTCTTTTCCAACCAACACAATCCTGTGATTCTATTCCTTGCCTTTTTCTTTGTCAGAAATGCCTTGGTTCCTGCTGGAATGTTTTCTGCAGCAGCCACACGCTGAATAGAGACACTGGAAATTGCCAAATCCTGTCACCAAGTTGCTTTGCACAAAGTCATCGACTCAGTCATTCCCATTTCCTGGGCACACCATGATTAGTAGTGGTGGTGCTCCAGCACCCGTTGGGCTGCAGGCTGCCGCAGCTCTGCACAATAATTGTTGCCTTCCCGCTATGTGAAATACCACAGTGTGCGGGGTGGATGTAGGCAGAGTGGGGAGATACAAATGAGTGGCATCAAAGGACTTGGGTTAAGACTTTCTGAATGTGTAGCAAGAGAGGATGAACTGGGTAAATGAAAGAAATGAGTGCTTATAAGACTTGAAATGTGAACTTGGCTCTTCTGCTTATTTTTGAAAGGATTAAAGCTTTGTGTGGCTGCTTTTCCAGATGTTTTATAATACTTGTAAAATCTGGTTTGGCAAAAGACTTTTGATGGCAAAATGATATATAGAAGACCTCATTTACAGGAAATGATATCACTCTGGTACAGTTTGCAGAAATCCCACAATAAACCCAGCTTGGTGCCACAGCATATTAGTAGACTATTATGCTGGGTTTCATCTGGAAAACATGAGTCTGTCTTTGCACATTGTAGGGGCAGTCAAGATAATTGCAAAGTGTCCAGCTGCTTCAGCTGAACACCAGCACAGCTATGGGAATCTTTTTGCGACCCAAAAAAGGGATATAGCAGTAACTTGCAAACAGTGAAAATTGCTGAAAAATGAAAGGAAATCCTGCCACTGGCTTGGATTATTAAAGCTGCGGTGTTTGGACAATGTGGGATGGGAGTGGAAACAAAAGGATTAATCACAGAGACAAGATGATAAAGAGCAATTGCCATTGATGTCATTTCCTGTAATTAGACTTAGCCTTAAGGGTTTTGAAGACTGTCAGAAATACAAAAATGCGACTCATAACCTGTATTATATTTAGTGTACTTAGAATTTTGTTGTAGTGTTAACTTTGTGTTGGCTTAAATATCTAGCTATATATATATTTATAGATATATTTATAGATATACTTAACTGATAGTTTTCGTAATCCATTGTAAATTACCTCTGCCAGTCAATTAGTCAGGCAGGCAGGAAGTCCCACCCTGGCAGAGCATCAGTGTAAGACTCTTCTTTCTCAATTTTCCCTCAGACACACCATCCTGAGAAGCCACTTTTTCCTACCACAGGAAGCCCAAGAGAACACTATAGCTAGCAGTCTGACAGCCAAACTGAACCCTGGCCTTTTGTATCCTGCCAGGTTTGAAAAGCTGGACATCACCCCTAAAAGTGCCCAGAAGATAAAGCCGGTGCTTGAGCGGTGGATGGCTGAGGCTGAGGCCCGCCATCGAGCAGGTATGCAGAACCTTACCGAGTTTATCGGAAGCGAACCATCCAAAAAGCGCAAGCGGCGTACCTCATTCACGCCACAAGCCCTTGAAATCTTGAATGCCCACTTTGAGAAGAACACGCACCCCTCTGGGCAAGAAATGACAGAGATCGCAGAGAAACTGAACTATGACCGCGAAGTAGTTAGAGTTTGGTTCTGCAATAAGAGGCAAGCACTGAAGAACACAATTAAACGTTTGAAACAGCACGAGCCTGCAACGGCAGTCCCTATGGAGCCTTTAACAGACTCTCTGGAAGAAAACTCCTAAAAAAAAAAAAAAAATAAAAAAAAAGAGAGAAACAAAACAAAACAAAAACCAAACCACACACACAAAAAAAAGAAAACCAAACCAAACCCAGCACCAACAGAATCGTAACCGTTGGAACTCTGTGAAAAATACCTGTTCATCACCCTTGTAAGTAAAAGACTGAGAAAACTACAAGAAGGACAGAACAGTTTATAAATGTCCATGGGTTTTCCTATTTAAAAAAAAAAGAAAGAAAGAAAAAGAAACAAAAAATACACAACACTTTGTGTGTGTCGTAGAATTAGTCACCCCTCACCCCAAAAAGAAAAAAAAAAAAACAAAAAAAAAAACAAAAAAGACAAAGCCAGTT
Source organism: Eubucco bourcierii (assembly GCA_013396675.1). Classification (NCBI taxonomy): domain Eukaryota; kingdom Metazoa; phylum Chordata; class Aves; order Piciformes; family Ramphastidae; genus Eubucco; species Eubucco bourcierii. The sequence goes on from VWZE01004432.1 coordinate 354,961, forward strand.
TTTTTAAATGGACTAAAAGTAAACCAAATAACTGCTTACTTTTTTTTTTTCTGTATATTATGAAAATGTGAACACATTTTAAGGAAAAACAAAACAAAAAAGGAGAAAAAAAAAAAGAATAAAAAATTACTTTTATCTGTTTAAAAGCGAATACAAGCCTGCCACCTGGAGGAGTGATTGTAGCCTTTCAGGTATCAAGTGCTGATTCACTATGAAAACTATTAACCAAAGTCAGAAACATGGCATTGCAAACTAGATTGTTAGTCTACTCTTTTCTGAGTGTAAAGTTGTGTTACGGATTTTTACATTTGTATTTTGCAACGAGGAAAAACAACAGGATCCATTGCTCTCGCCCTTGCTTGCACCCGCCCGTGGGAGTGCACAGACAGGTGTTAAAGCCATTCCATTGCGGTCACCTCCTTTTCTGTTAGCCAACTGTTTTGTAATCTCCAAGTGTTTGGGTGCCAAAAATAATTTATTTTTTATTGTGGTTTGTGGGGTTTGGGATTTCTCTTCTAATAGTGTATGCCTTGATTTGCATTTCTGGGTTTTTATTTTTTATTTTTCTCTTTTTTTTCCCCTTCTTTTTCCAATTTTTTTTTTTTTGCTTCCTTCCCCCTTTGAACTCCTTCCCCACCTCTGCCCCAAACCCACATAACCCAGTGCTGTTTGAGGATTTTGAAAAGAAAAGTGAAATCTCTTTTCTATTGATATGCTGAAATGCAAGAGAGGACAAAGAAGGATTAGGGTTATATATCTGATGAACTGTCTTGTGCTCATTGTCAGCTGCGTAGCTTGGGATTTCTCTGTCCTTTGGCCACGTACCTGGAAAGGTGACCAAAACACATTTAGTGGCATAAACATAAACTGCACGCTTGGTTCAGTACTGCATCCATATTAGGGTTCTCTTTGAAGCAATTTCTCTCCAAAGTCTGCTAGCCAAAGAAATTCCTTGAGGTTCTGATGAAAATAAACAGGCTGAGAAGTGATGAGGATGTTTGATTGTTACATCACGATGGACTGTTTCTGTGGTAGTGTTTGTTCTGTCTGCCTCATTTTATGCCCTTCCAATACCAATGCTGACCCTGTCAACCTCTCCAGTAGAAGGATAAGTTTCTGCAGGTGTTGCTGTGACTGCTGGCTAACCTAAACCTAAGCAATCAGGATATAGGGAAGCCCAATGAATATCCCTAGGGAATAGTAAGGTGGGTCATCTTCAGTATGTTTCAGGTGAATTGATTTCCATAGAAAGACACTGTATTTGTGGCTTCCTTTTTGATTGGGCAAGCACTGTCCAAAACACTGTGGACACTGAACCTACAAGTATACCCAAGCTCAGAGGGAGAGAAAGGTGTTGCAGGTTTTCTCAATAGGGTGAAGGTCTCCTGTAATTTTTATCTTTTGCTGAGTTTAGCTCCAACCTTTGGCGTTCAGCCCACTATTATAGAGTAGAAGTTGCATCTTGATCAGGATTTTCCAAAGGATAACACTGGGGATTTGGTTCAGCTCACTACAGAGGTGGTAAACTAAAGTCGTTCTGGTATAACTAGCAATTGCATTTGCTGCGTTCAGGAGTGTTGTACTAGATTTTTTCTGGTCTGCCTAGAACATTGAAGGATGTCCCCAAAGCGCTGGAGTCTTCAAATAACACTTCTCTGACAGAGCTTTCAAGAACTCAAAGCTACATATCAAACTTGGTGAAAGGAAGGGACTTCCATTGATTTCACTAGGCTTTGGATCTGGCCCTCACTATTTTATTAATGGGGTGTGGCTTGTGGAATGGGGTCTTTGTTGCATGGTTGGTAGAGTTTTAAGGCTTTAGAGACTGCCATCTGTGCCAGAAACTGTCTCTAAATGTGAGCACTCTCAAAGGTCAGGGTTGGGGAGTGCTGAGGATCCAGTACTTTGGGCTGGGCTCACATCCAGCAAATGCATTTGCTAAGGCTTTAAGGCTCAGCAGTGTATGTTTAAGGATATTTTCAGTACTGCTTTTATGAGGAGAACAGTGAGAATTGTTATTGACTCTTTTCTGATTGTTGATATATAAATATCTTCCAGGGGAAAAAGCCACCACCGGTAAATTGTGAGGGACCAAAATGATGCTTATCCAAGCTGAGGACATGAAGTAAAGAGAGTCTCACAACATCTCCCCCTCTGGGTTTTCTTTTCCCCTCTCTGTGCATAGATACCTATATCCACATATATAATCTGTTATCTATACCAAACAGCTCCCAACTTGTGGCCACAATTCGATTTAGACAATGATCGGCAGAGCACCCAGAAGCCAAGAGGGAAGCAGGGAAGGACAGATCACATTTGCAAGTGGACACTCTTAAGTCATACCCGTGTCTCCAGTATGCTGCTAATTGTCCAGTCATTAATGCCACATACACAATGACCTGTTCAGCCACCCTTGAGACCTTACACCTCACACACACACTCATCATCAACAGCCTGGGAACAAAACCATCAACCATTCTTTGCCTAAAAACTAAAATTCCCATTCTCCTGGGGACCAATCTATAATTTTGTGAAGAAAAAAAAAATATCCCCCAAAAAGAAAAGTTAACTAAAGAGTGTATGAAAGATACTAAATGTTTTAAACCATGCTGGCAGCAGTTACATAAGTTCTCTTCTGTTCCAAAGTACATATCAGAAGGATATAACTAGGACAGTGAAAATGTAAAATAAATATAAATTGCCAGCTTGGAAGAAAAAAAAAAAAAAAAAAAAATGCTTTTCAGCTCACAGTCTTAAAACCATTCATGTGCAGAGATTTTTTTTACAGTTTTCTAATTTTGTATTATGTTTTGTAAATTATTTATAAAGTGTTGTAATGCTTCTTATATTAATTTTTTTATAAACAAATTTTTGCTATGGGGCATAAACGGTGCCTGAACAGATTCTTAGGAAGATAAATTACCTGTGAGTCATGCATCTTTTGGGGGGGAGGGGATGGGGAGGGGGGGACCATAAATATTTTGGTTTATTTGGTCACTGGCAACATTTCTTGCTTCAATTTGTTAACGATTTTCATGTATTAATTACATCTGAATACCTTTTAATTTAGTGCATGTGACTAAAAGATAGATTGCTACCAGCAAATGAAACAAAAGCCTCTTCGGTCATGTGTGAAGGTTTAATGGGTTTTCAATTTATTGAGCATAGATTGCATTAATGGTTTTCCAATGTATTGATCAATTATTTTGCTTAATGGGTTTCCAATTTATCAATCACTGATTTTCCTTAATGATTTTCTGATTATGTTTAATGGTTTTCCAATTTATTGATTATTGATTTTGTTTAGTGGGTTTCCAATTTATTGATCATTGATTTTGTTTAATGGGTTTCCAATTTATAGATCAATGATTTTGCTTCATGGTTTTCCAATTTATCAATCAGTTGTTTTCCTTAATAGTTTTCCAATTTATCAATCAATGGTTTTGTTCAAGGGTTTTCCAACTTACTGATTGTTGATTTTTATTTTTTTTTTAATATACATACATAAAATTTTGTTATTATTTGAATAATGGATTGAGGGTTCACTTACTGTTCTGATTTTGTCTTTTTATGTTTTTCACTCGAAAGATATTTTGGACAGTTGAAGAAATCAAATGCATTCAAATGGTTCCAGTTTCTTTACATTATTACTGAAAAGGGAAAAAAAAAA
>VWZE01004432.1:358675-443144 GCA_013396675.1 Eubucco bourcierii
AGAAAAAGAGGGAAGTAAAAAAAAGAACAAAGAGAGAACAAGAAAGCAAAAAGGAGCTAGGAAGGAACAAGTAGAGGCGTATCAAAGAACTCAAGCTATAACCAAAAAGAAATATGTAAAATGCCTTTGCTCGTCTTCTCAATGCTGGACCAAAGCTCAACGTATGTAGGTATATGCACATTGTATAGATATGGCTAAATGTTGCTGACAATCTTGCAATACTAAACTGTTATAATTTAAAAAAAAAAAAAAAAGAAAAGAAAAAAAAGAAAAAGGAAAAAAAAGGAAAAAAAATAGAAATACAAAAATAAAACTGTTCATCAGTGTTTTACCTCAGCACTCTACTTGTACCCAGTTATTGACCAACATTCAAATAAGAAGATAAGAGAGGAAATTGATTTCCATGTCAATGTTTGACTGTAAAATCTGTTTGGAAAGCATTTTGTAATGAGCTTTTTGTCACGTGGTTTGCTTGTTTCCAACTTGAGATTATGTGGGGCACATTTGTTTATTTATTGTTAAAAGGTGATATTATTATTATTATTAATTATTATTATTCTTATTCCTATTATTATTTTTTTTGTCCTATGTGCTATAATCTACAGAATGGTCACCAGGGTCACTTATGAAGCACTGCAAAGAGATCTGTTTTTCCATGCATGGAGCATGCAGCAGGAAAGATGGCAGTACAAAATGGACTGTTTGTGGTGTTTGAAAATACAAATCATTACACAAGGAGTTGATGTGGTGGACTTGTGACCAAGAAACCAAACTGGATATTTAAAAGCTCCTTACTACTCTGACTTTGAAACCAAAGCTGATTTATCTGCACAGGTTGCTTAACATGATAAAAATAATTTAAAAATAATAAAAAAACTGACAAAAACTGTACTTAATCTAGAGCAATATCTGTATGGTCAGTAAAGCTGCACTTTGTGTATTTCTTAACAGCTTCAGATCTGTCACTTTTAATTTGTACCATAAAAAATAAAGAATTGTTTGACATGAAAAATAAGCTCCTTTCATGTGTTTCTCCTAAAATCTCGTGCATTATTCACATGATCAGAGCTCTTGATATTTCACATCAGTTCAATGCAAAAATGGTTAAATGCTTAAATGCTTGAGAGGAAGGAGGGAAGAAAATCTGGTTGCAGTGTGGAGCAGCACTTGGTCTGCAAAACTAAACACTGTTTTGTACCCAGAGTGGGCATGTACACTGGTGATGTCTTATTTTCTCTACAGATATGCAGAGTAGAGGATCTGCCTCAGGAATATCGTGGCATCACTCAGGTGAGTGTCTGTTAGCCCCCAGGCCAAGTGAAGAAAAGCACAGATGGACAAAAAGGCCAGAAATGGTGAACCTCCTGCTGCTTCCACAGCTCCCGTGGCAATGTCCTGGTAAGTGCCCAAAGGGGAGTGTGACAGCAAGACTGGATCAGCCTTTCAGATGATTTCTCTTGCATTTTTGCAGAGCTCATGAGGTTTATTCCACATTTCTTTCTGTGATTATGGTACTAGGCAGCAGAAATGTCTGCTTCTCGGGCCACTTGTGTTGAGTCATATTGAGCTCTGTCTAAATACATGACCTTGAAAATTCAGCATGTTTTGAAAAATTTATTAGTTGTATTATAAAGTTGTTGTGGAAATCCAGCCTGGGAAAAAGCTCTGACAATATTAGAATGCCGTGTTTGAGACCTGGGGACAAAACTTTTGCAAAGCCTTTTTCCTTTGATTTTGTTAAGTATCGTTTCACATATTCAGTACACCATGTTAAATAATCACAAACAAAGCAAAGCAAAAATACATATCTGTTTGCTTAGAAATTATGGGGCCACCTGGGATATTTATTTATTCTCAATTTTTCCAGATTGGAATTTCTCTTTTCCATGCATTTTTTACTGCATTCTATGGGATACATAAAATACAGGGGGGAAAAAAACCCGTAACTTTCTTGTAGACCAGCTATATCCACTGGCTCTTACATGCCCAAAGCTTCCTTCGGTCTGAAACAAAAGCAGCTGAATCCAAAGGGAAAAAGAAGCTGAGAATAAAGAGAAAGAAGACACTGTGGCACCATGGTGACTTGAAGCCGTATTTTCGTACTGCCTACACCGCCATTGCTTTGTGTGATGAGCTAAGCCATCACCTGCTTGCTTCATTCCAAAAACAGTGACTGCAGGTTTCCACACATCACCTACACAGAGGGAGGGGCCAGCAACATTTATCCCTGGGAGGGATGCCTTGAGACTGAGCTTTCTTTGCACTGTTCATTCACCAGTGATAAAGCAACAAGCAAACACTTGTTTGAGGCCTTTTCTGCCTACCGTATTTTAAAGCGTGGAACTTTTTCCTCCTTGGATCATGCTGTAGGTTTTTGGCTACTTCATAGGCACGTGCCCATACCCAGCCATTACTTCAATAACTGTGCCACATGAAATGGTGACTTTGCAAATTCAAGCAATTACGTTCCCGTTGATCACTGAAAGCTCAAGATAGATCTTCCCTTCAAGCTGCCAAAAGCTGGCTGTAAGACTCTGCACCCTTTGCTGACTGTTTAAAGTCAGATTTCAAGAGCCTGCCCATGCCCATTCTTCAAAGCCCCCCAGCTGCAGCATTACAAAGAGCTTTAGAAGCACAGCTCATCGGTCTCTTTTGTACCTCTTGTTAAAAAGGTACACATTTCCAATATTGTTGATAAACGATACGGGAAGGGCAGGGCACAGAGCTTAAGACAGGTGTGAAGGAAGCAAAGCTAAGCACTAAGATCAGAGAACGACACAGGAGTTCTAGAAGACATGTATGGCCTATTCCCCTGTGCAGCTGCTTTATGGCTGGCCACAGTCTAAGTCTGTATCTGGGAGAAAGAGAGTATTAGCAGGGCTTTGGCAAACAAAAATTCTCATCTACTGACAAGCTTCAATTAAGCACTCAGGAAGCAAAACAGACTTATGAAGAGAGAAGGTTCTCTTGGGGTTTGTTTTTTAATCTGAGAATTTAGATTTAATATGAATCACTCCCACATGAGATCATGACGTTCTTGAAAATAATTGAGAATTAAGGGGTTGGGTGTTTGCTTTCTGCCTCCCTCTGCTCCTACAGGCCTGAAGGTTTGTTTTTTTCCCTTGTTCATAGTCCTTTACTGTTGCATTTTGCCACATTTTGGACAACAGTGATCAAGACTAAGTAAAGAGTCACCAGGTAGCTCATGGGCAGTGACCTTGGTTTTTAACCCAGACCACAATTGCCCTGATTTTTTTCTGAAATGCCAGCAGCAGCCTTGTCTAATTCAGCAAAGCAGCTGTAGGGAGGGCAGGTAGCAGCTCATGTTATAATGAGTCTTTTATATTACTGTGCTCATAAGGACAGTTTGCTTCTTCTATCATTGAATGATCACTGGACTCATGTCAAAACACTTCTCAGCCCAATAGCTATACATGTGATCACCTACACACTTACTGTGGGTGGGTCTCAGCTCAGAACACAGTTATGCACACAAGCTCAAGAAACAACCAGAAATGGCTTTGGCAGTACTGCTGAGGGAGCCAGTCCTAAAAGAACATGAGAGTCTGGTTTTGTGGAGCAGCAGCTTAAAATTGTGGCACGGTCCCCACCAGCAAAACACTGACCAGCTTGTCAGCTCTGACCTTGGCTTCTATTCAGACACCATATACTCCTGGTGTTAGTTGATGAGCTCCTGGCTTTTAATTACCAAAAATCCATGCCTCATCTAGTCTATTCATCAGCACCATCAACAGGAAGAACTTCTTTATCATCTTGTTTCTGCCCTTTTGACATTTACAGTTCAATTATGTGTTCTTAAACAGAGAAGCATGAAATTATCCCCTAGATTACTCCTCAATTTATCCAGGTTAAACTACCCCCAGAGAAGCAGTTCTTTCTTTGACTGGTAACAGCTATTTCAGTTACTAGTTGTGGAAACTAAAGGGACTAAAGGGTTCAAGATGCAGGTAACTTTATGTGCTCATCTGATGCTACTGATGTTTTGCTGCCACCCTCCTTGATACATTCGATACATTGAGTGACGTGAATCTTCACAGGACTGGACCTACCCTAGGCATTTGTGAATCGTTACTCACATTTATCACTGTTCCTAGCTCATCCATCAGGAAACCATGATATGTCCTTTTTTATTTTTGTAACACAAACTCAGAGGGGAGTAGGTCTCAAGAGGGAAGGTATATGCATATTCCTTCTGAAGTCAATACAAGTACTGTTTCTAGCTTGGCAGGTGGCTGCTGCTAAAGATAATCTTGGAGAGGGGAAAACATTGGGGGAAACAGGATAAAGAAACTAGTAAAGAAAGAGCTAGTAAGTTTGTTTTTGTTTTTTTTAACACTCTCTATTGTTCCACTGCCTTTAAGATCTATCTTTATGAAGGTGTCCTAACAAACTCACACACAGATCACTTAAGAAGAATTTAAAGCAGCACTATTTTGTGCACACAGTAAAACTAATCGCAAGCAAGTGCATCAGCAACCTGACTCCAAGACTTAGCAGCCAGTCTGGGGATCAAAACTCACCAGGTGGTCTACACATCCTGAGTGAGGAACACAAAGAGCAGGGATCAAAAAACCACACACGCATATGGTCTTTATGAGTCAGGATATCTTCAAAGGAATTATGCAACAGGTAACATGTAATTAAGACCACGACTGAGAAAGGACAAGTCAAAACTCACAGTCATTTGTTATTTAAAAAAGAAAAAAAAAAAAACAAAACCAGAAAAGCAAGAAGAAGAAAGACACAACTGACAGAATGTGCCTCTTCCTAAGATGTGTTAGAACAGCTGTACAAGGTAATAAAAGCCTATCAGTCGCTTGGTATCAGCTGAGCATACATTCACTGTACATCAAGCTTGTGAGAAGTCTGTATTATTTATAACCTACTTTCTTCTGCTGTGGTTAAAGGTGTGATATCAAAAGCAGGCCCTGTGGCCCCAGCCATCAGCTGAGGATGAGAATATGACAAGTTACATTTATGTCGGGAAATGGCTTGAATTTCACACCAAAATTGAGACCTGACTGTTCTAAACAAGTTAACATTTTTTAGAAGATAAATGCTGAGCCTAAGACTATTTTACTGCAGTAAAGTTTCCTAAAACTAATTTAAAACCTCTCTGATCTGTAATCATTCACGGTTTTCAGAGGGCAGGAAGGTAATGTCCATAATGGCATAGTTATTTCTTTTTTGACTGTGCGTAGCTCAATGTTTTCTACTTTAGCTGCCTGTAATCCTGTAGTATGTAGAAGGGAATGTGGCTATATGCAAAGCCAGCATCTCCAGCCTAGTCCAGTCATGTCCCAGGTAAGCAGTCCATTGTGTATTTAAATGCTGACATAGCCATGTTAGCTTGGCATCACAAAGAAACAACCCATTGCATGCTTGCTTGATCTACTTAGAGTTCAGACAGTTTTAACCTCAATGCTTTAAAACGTTGGACACTTTGAAAGCAGCCTGACAGAAAGCAAAAAAACCTTACAGATAACTACAGGTTTAATGGTAATTGCCTAGAGAAGAAAAAAACTGTATTAGAGAGCCAGTGAGGAAGAGGATGCAGTAAGCTCAAGCCTTACTCACGCTGTAAGCTCAGCCCTTACTCAACACCAGAGATTCAATGTGGGACAAGGAGAAAGCCCATCTAAAATTCGCAGCTGTAGGAAATACTTACCACACCAAGCTCACAAACCACCAGGAGATGCTCATCCTAGGTGTTCAGAGCTTACCAAGTCCTGGTGCTCACAGTTTTTTGTATTTTTCATGTGGTTTACAAGCTCTCCACCAATGAACAGGTATCCCAACCAGGCTCCCTGGTCTCACATTCTGCCTTTCTCAAAGCCCGCTGCTAATTTCTTCAGAGAAGTAAATCTTGCAGGGGAGCATTTAAGTTATAACAACTAGAATGGGCACAACTCTTTCCCCAGCACAACAGGAAGGTGGGCCTTGGCCTCCTTTAAAGATGCTCCTTTCTGTGGAGAGGTACTATCTAAAAGAAAACAGTCTGTCCCTTCCCTTTCCAATACAGCAGTTATGTTGACATCTAGGGTGAAAAAAATCTCTAGCTGGAAAAAAACCATTCCATTCCTGTTGCACTGAGAAGGTGATTAAAAGGAAGAGGGAGGGAGAAACAGCCTCCCAGTAGAAACTTCATGAGGTATTGTATTAGGAAGTCTATTTTTCTGGCTCAGGGTTTAAATCAGAAAAATAGGCTACTTGTGAACACAGGAGAGAAATGAACACAGCTTTTCATTCATTAATTTAACAAAATCTGCAGCAGCTTTGAGGCCAATTTTTTTTGCTACTGTCAGCAAGATTTTTGCAGCCTGTTTAAACTGAGGGGAGATGTTCAAGAGTATGTGATTATTGGTTTACCTTAAGTAGCTCTGTTGCTTAGCTGCTTCAGCACTGGTTGCAGAACTGCACAGGATTTGGACATTTCAGTGCTTTCCTCTTCTTCTACTACTCGTTTGGTTTCAAAAGACCACTGCCTTCAGCACTGCAGTAAAATGAGTTACAGAAGTCCAGCAAAGTCTATATCCAGTTTGGTTTATCAGAATAAAGGCTGGTAGTGGTTGGTAGAGAGGCTTACTGCTCTTTCCCAAACCTACCCATCCAAAGAGGAAAAGACACGTTCTACCAGAGCACTGTGCAAGTCAAACACACTGCAAGGCTAAATGAAACCACACAAATAGGCAGCTCTCTGCACTTGGGGTGGGTCTTCACTAGCTGTCTGGTACTAAACCCTGTTGCTGGCAGAGGAACCCAGCCATGCAGGCACCCAGAGCACACAACACATGGTTCCTGAAGCATAAGGGTGTGTGCCAGTGTGGGAGATATTATGAATAAGGAAGCAAACTCACTGCTCAGATGCAGACACTGAGCAGCTGGAAATCAGTGTGGAGGTGACTTTCTAGTCTCCAAAACAGAAAACGTGATGAAACAGGAGGTTTAGATAAAGAATACAGCTAACTGGGGTAAAACACAGTCCTAGAGGGCTTTTCTTTCACAAGCTGGTAAGGTAACTTTGAAGTCTAGTCCAGATAATCAACATGTATTTTTCTTCCCTTTGCTTGGTCAATCCTAGTGAGTTTCCTTCAGACCTTTCAGTGTTTCACCCATTGCTTTCCTTTGCCTTTGATGTTTGCAGTGCAATCTGCATGGAATCAAGAATCATGAAAGTAGCTGACACATGCAATTTACAGCCTTCCCAACACCCTGACACCCGGATCAACTAGGCAACAAGCTTCAGAAGCCAACAGCCCACCTTTTCCTCTTGGCACAGCCAAATATGCTCTGCAAATACCTACAAAAGTTGCTGTGACTGCTACACCCCTTTCTCATTTCTGTCTCCAACTGCCAAAGACTGACTTCTCAGGTCTTCCAGCAGATACTTTTATCTTCTCCTCTGCTAACTCCTATCAGTTTGGAGAACCTCAACAAACACTTAGCATTCACATTTTTTTAAGCTAACTCCTCTATAATGGAAGCATGGTGACAAGCAATCATCCATAATCCATGTGAGCACAGATAGATCCAAAACCTCACCATATCCAGCCCACCCCACTCAGCAGAAAAAAAAAAAAATAAAAAAGAGAAAAAAAAAAAGGAAGATTCACTGCCTCAGAGTTCCAGCAAGTCCTTTAGGGAGATTCACACCACCTATGATTGTGCTTTGAATTTTCTGCTCTCTTACATGCCCTCAGTAATATTTAATCTTTCTTTCCCTTTGGCAATGCGAAGAATACACCATACCTGTTCTGAAGGAGAGATATTTATCTGAGGACTGACTTATAGAAATACCTACATTTTTGTTAATGAACCTCAGGGACATTCATCTAAACAAGTGATTTTGTGAGCATAAATAACTGAAATGTGTTCTTGTTTCCATACCAATATTGCAGCATTTTGCCCCTTTATTGTTTTTTGGGTTTTTTTAATCATTATAGAATCATAGAATCATAGAATAGTAAGGTTGGAAGGGACCTCAAGCACCATCTAGTTCCAACCCCCTGCCATAGGCAGGGACACCTCCCACTAGTACAGGTCACTCAAGGTCTCCTCCAATCTGGCCTTGAACACCTCCAAGGAGGGAGCATCCATAACGTCCCTGGGCAACCTGTTCCAGTGTCTCACCACCCTCACTGTAAAGAACTTCCTCCTAACATCCAGTCTAAACTCTCCCCTCTGCCAGCTTAAACCCATTGCCCCTTGTCCTGGCATTGCAAGACTTTGTAAATAATCCCTCCCCAGCCTTCCTGTAGGCCCCCTTCAGATACTGGAAGGCTACTATATGACATGATCAAACTATTTCTTTATTTCTCAGTCACATAAATCCTAATTTAAGTTGAAATGCTGATGAAGGAGAATAATTAAGATTCATCATTTTTGCTTCATAAGGTAAGGCGGCTCTAGACATGAGCATGTCTGAGTAGAAATCCAGTTGTTGATCACCTAGTACGCTCCCTGCTACCATATTGGGAGGAGGTTTATTTCATATGGGAAGTATCAGACTGGTAGAAAAATGAAGACCTATCTTTCATTGATGCAGTATAGCACATACAAGAAAAGAGAAGAAAAAACAGACAAACAAAAAAAGCTCTATACCCCTACACAGAACTCTCAAATGGAAGGACAAGGTCTAACAGTGCAAGCTACCACCAATGTAACAACAGTTTTCCTGCTAGAGATACCACTGTGCCTGGAGTCTGATTTGTCATCAACAATTCACCTCACATAGGACACCAAATGGTGTCCCTCGTGTGAAAACAACTCGTAAACCAATAAATAAGAGGAAGAGATATTTAATAATTGATAATGAAATGGAGTAAAACCAGTGACCTTGGCAGGAAACATCCTGTGTCTTATTAGCAATTGGCAGAGCCAGTCATCCATCCTCCTTAAATCCATTTCCTGAATGTGTTGCATGTCTTGAATTTATACTGCTCTGGCATCAAACCATGAACATCACATTTCTGTCTTGCAGGCAGTCTAAATCTGCCAGTAGACTTTGCTCCTCCTACCAGCAACAGCCTCTGTCTATTTTTCCTACATACAGATATATATGCTCCTCTAAATTTTCTACAGAAGTCTAGATGCAGAAATATTTGTAGGTCCAATAATTTAATTGATCTTGGTAGCCTCAGGCTGCATAGTGCCTGAGCACAACTAGAGTTTATGGACTGCTGGCATGAGGTATATATTTTAGAGTTCTCCTTAGAAGCCAGAGGAAAAATGAGAGCAGTATTATTCCTTCTACAGGTTTTATGGTAGGGGGAAAAAAGTGCATTGTAGACAATGATTACTCAGTACGTTGTGCAAAAATCATTGCCAGGGACCAAAAAAATCACCTCCTATACAGTGTTGTTGGCAGTACAACAAACATTCTACACCAGGATTTTTATAAGCAATATTAATCTTTCCTGCTGGAGCTGGCCACTCTTAACGCACTGTCATGGTAAGGCTGTATGTTAAAGCCATTCAGAAATCATCCCATTTTACATTCTTTTTTGAGTGTCTTTCAGCCATACCAGCTGTACCGACATTTCATTTCTGCATCTTCTAGAAACTCAACAGGAGCTTTCAGCCTGGTGGCAGGTGCACATGATTAATCCCATTCTCCATGTCTGTATATGTGAGTGTGTACTGATGCAGATGTAAACCAGCATGTACACATTTGTGTGACTGCATGGATTTGAGTATTTCTATCTATGTGCACCACACACAAATGTGACGTAGATGCAGATATAGCTACACAAAACTTTTCCATTGCGGCCACTGTAGCCACATTCAAGTCCACTGCTGTGTGAATGGTTGACCCAGTTAATCTTTTTTCTAAAGAAATGCCTGGCTATGTAATTTTTGGCTTCAGCTGCGTTTTAGAGCACTCACCCCTAAATTAGAACTGGGGAGGTTCCAGGATCCTGAGAAAGCCAGCATTCACTAGTCCCCAGAACAAGAGCAGCCTGTTCCCCAAAATAAACCTTCCTAACAATTTCTCTTAATGTGTTTGTGTGTTTTAAGGGCTCAGCAGCAGCAGCAGGGAAACAGGTCAAGTATTGTTGATGATTTCATTCCTTACACCATACAGCTAATTATTTTGGAAGGTTGTTTGTTGTTCGTGGTGGTGGTTTTTTTGCTTTTCATCTTTTCATTCCACACAAATACGGATTGATTTTTTTTCCTCCTGCCATTGCCTGCAGCGAAGTGAAATGTACACATAAAATAACCATATAAAAGTCTAACAACCTTTCCACCCCCCCACCCCCAAAGTGTTTTTTTACACATCTTCCTGGAAGAAAATTCACATAAGTTTGTTGGGGGTGTTAGGGGTGTTCCAAGAGGAGGGAGGTTAGGATATTTATACCCCTGCCTAGATTCAGAAGTTTTTAAAACATAAAACTTCTTATGAGCATCTTCAAGGAAGGAAGTAAGCAGAAGAGAATTTTGATTCTGTGAGGCCAGACTATAAGTGGTGTCAGTGGTAGGAAACCAGAAACGAGACATGAATGAAGGGGCAGGGGAAGGAATATTTCTTTGCCTGTGCATTGAAACTCATTAGTGAATTTTGATTAGTGACCTTTCTGTGCTTGCTTTCTGAAGACATTTAGGAGTTTGAGCTGTCTTCATTCATGCGGCAGGTGCACTGTCTTCTCTAGCTGCTGTGAGGGATGTCACACAAAGCACAAATAAGCTAATTAGCAGAAGCATCTCTTTAGGGTGCAGAAGAAGCCAGCTGCATACTCAGACTTTGGAATCAGGAGGGGTCTGTTTTCCTCTCAGATACTGTGGAAGGGTCCAGTTGAGTGGTGAACAGCAAGTTATGTTGTGCAAAGGATTAAATTCAAACATAAATCAAGCTATCAAGATAGCCTGTCACTACTGGAAATTACTTGAAGGAATCTGCACTGGTGTTGAATGACACAGGCTGTTGGTTATTTTCCACCACCCAAAACAACCTGAAGTAATAGAGCTACTTACATAAAAGTACATAAATTACTTTATTTAGCTCTTGGAACACTGCCATTTTGCATCCAGATTACCCGTTGGGAGGCTGTACAGATGTATCCACAGCCTCTGAAGGGTTAAAATTTCATGTTTGTATCTTGGCAGGGCACCCACAGAAAAGTGCCCTATGCACTCTGCTCCCCCTTTGCTTCCCAGAAGGACAGATAGCTCTGGAGTTTTCCCCAAAAGCCTTTGCAGCAGGTTCCTTGGCTCCCCCACACAAGCACAGGGTACAGCACTGTAGCACTCACAGAGCAACCACCACCATGAGCACCAGTGAAAGCATCCCCCTCACATCTTCTGGAGGCATTTACAGTTTCCCTGATCTCTCTCCCAAGGAGAGAAGTCTCTATAATCTTGGGCCAGACCACTCCTCTTGGCACCATGAACATTCAGATCAACATAAAGTGAGCTGGAAGAGGTCTTCAGGGGCTGAATGCCTGACAAACTAAAGCATGCATCTACTGATTGCCTTTGTCAGCTCTTAGTAGACAATGATTTAACATTTACAGGTAACTGAACGCTGCCATTTCCAATACATTTACAGCAAGAATCTCTCTCATCATTAATTCTACAGACTTCTGTAGATGTTAAAGTGGTGTTGACATTTAAAGCACGCCAACTCTAATAACTTGCAACCATCATAGATGCCTGTGTATTTGAAAATAAAGTTCCACACTGCTTACAGTTATTCTGGTTCCTCACATGCAGCTCTTGCCTTGGTAGGGGACGTGTGTATGTGTTAGCAATGCACAGGGAACTGAAAAGGCAGCTTTAGAAGCACTCTTCTGCAATTTCTGGGTAGCGAAAGGGAGAGTTTTGAAAACCAGCAGCTGTCTCAGAAGGCAAAGTTGTAGCAAGGATGATCTGTAGGAGAGGATCCTTTAGCCCTGTATCCTACAGTTCAGGTGGGCTCCAGGAGCTGCTGGCCTTCTCCAATGGGTAAAAAAAATTGTGGCTGCATTTCCAGGCTGTGTCAGTTTGATTTAGGCTTTATTCTCTCAGGGATGTGAACTTGTGTGCAGACTGGTACTAGCAGGACACCAAGAGCACTTTCTGCTCCTTCTCAGCACACACACACCCCACCCCACCCCCATCCCCACAGCTCCTCTGCTCTCATACAAAGGGTAGTGCCCACTAGTTCAATGTCCAGATGGAGACAGGTGACAAGTAGTGTCCCTCAAGAGTCTGTATTGGGACCAGTGCTATTCAGTGTCTTCATCAATCATACAGACAGTGAGATTGAGTGTACCCTCAGCAAATCTGCAGATGATACCAAGCTAAGATAAGACGCCATCCAGAGGGACATGAATAGGCAGGAGAGGTGGGCTGAGATGAATTTCATGAGGTTCAATAAAGCAAAGTGCAAGATCCTACACCTAGGTCAGGGCAATCATCAATATCGATGCAGGGAGGATGAGAGGCAATGGTTTTAAACTGCAGCAGGGTAGATTTTGGCTAGACATAAAGAAGTTCTTTACAATGAGAGCAGTGAAATACTGGAACAGGTTACCCAGGGATATGATTGATGCCCAGTTCCTGGAAAGACTCAAAATCAAACTCAGTGTGGGTCTGAGCAGCTTGATCTAGTTGCAGGTGCCCCTCCAGGGAAGTTGGCCAAGACAACCCTTAAGGGTCTCTTCTAACCCAATTCAATCTGTGAATCTGTGTTCTTGCCCACAGCACAGGATCCCATTTCAGCCTATCCCAGGTGCTAATCCCCAGATCCCCACAGCCCTGTGACTTCACTACACTGGACCAGACCAACCTGCTGGCTAACGACCTAGCATGCCCTCAAATTATTCTCATCACCATGAATTTGCCTGAAAACCTGGGCTAAGATCAGCTTGTCACCTCCCAAATCCTGCCCAGCTCACCTCTCTCAGACAGTGGGACCATTTCCTCGCTGGCACATTCTGCTGTTCTGATCATCCCTTTTACAGTCCCTTGAGGTGCTACTGCTCTGGCTGCCTCCTGAGACACACTGTGCAATGTTAGCTACGCCCCGGGAGCAGCCTGCAGATGTCTCACCTGGATCAATCAGACAAGATTGGAGCCACCTGAAAACTCAAAGGTGCTTGTTCTACAGTTAGACCAAGCAACCTTTGCTTCCCCGGGCTTGTGCTGGCTGTCTATATCAGAAATACACGTATCATTAAAGCCAGAGGGAAAGGACTGAGCAAGAAGACTTAATAAGGCACTGCACACCACCAGAACACTAGCCTTGGAGTGCATAGCTCCAGTCTATAGCAAATATGAAGTCAAACTCATTAGCACAGCCCTCTACTGCTGAGGTCATGGCTGGACCCACAGCAGAAACAGCTGCAGCACCTTAAGAGCTGGATTGCCCAAGAGCTAATTGCTACCACCTTTTGCTTGTTTTCTCTTTTGTGTTGCAGCCCATCTCTCACCCCCTAAAAACCTGTTTCAGCAGTCTGGTTTCAAAGAGCCCATGACTGTCATTTAAGTGCTTGGAGAAGGAATATGGCTGAGGACCTTGGGAATGTGCAGGTTCTAAAATGGAGTCCCTTTTCTCTTCATCTCTGCTGCATCCAGTGCTTTTTCCTGGCTGTTTAGGCTTTTGGTCCTTCTACCACCTCTGATGCTCATCTATTGCAAGGTAAATTCACCCAGCTCACTTATCCAGGAGAAAACACAGTGGGTCAAGCTACCTGAGTTAGCTTTCCACTGCTTTAGTAGACTGAATTTGGTTTACAGTGCTATCAGAGAATGATCACAGCAAGACAAAGGATGGCAATGGGACTACTCTCTTTTTGCAGTAGCAAACTGTTAGACATATTTCTAAACATGGTACCCATGTAAAAAGGTGCCAGACCTATCATTGATGTGGCTGAGTTGTACATTTGTATTGAAGACTTCAGAGCCTCCAGGAGGAGGAAAACAGGCAGCTTGAGGCAAGTAGCTACTAAAATGTCCCAATTAGCTTCACCAAAGTCTGATGTGCTCTGACCATGCTAGGGTGAAGTTAGTGTATTTTATTCTGTGTTTGGCACCTGCTAGCACCAGGTCAGCAGTGCTGATGACATACAGGGATTTGGTGGCTGCATTTCTATGCCCACAGCTGTGGTGTATTGAGTCATTAGAAACACAGATCTTGCACGGTGAAGAGAAGCCCTCAAGACAAGGGGATGGGAATAAACAGGGCAAATGAAAGAAGTGTGAGGTAGAAAAGGAATAGCTGGGGCAGGAGAGTGAACATTTACCACCATTTGGCAGCATCTTTTGAAATGTTTTGTTTTTCTTATGCTATGAGGACTTCAATTTTCCATACATATTTGATTTGTATTTATTAAGTTATCAGTTATTCCACTGAGACTACTTCTTAGCACGTCTTCCTGCCACACTTACTGAATAATGCTATTACGCCACGGTGCAATTCAGGGGCCTCTTAGAGCCAAGCTGCTCAAGTCCTGAGCTGATTAAAGAGATATTCTTCTAACTAACTTACCTTTGGATGTGACACAAAGCAAGAAAAAGATCATTTGAAAGGGTATGTACTACAAAAAAGCATACACTTTCTTTTTGATCTTTTCTTTCCCCTGAATGCATGCTCTATGGGATATACCACATGGTATAGCTGATGCTATGTGTATCCTTACATAGGCGTAATTGATGATAAATTAATAATATATTTTATCAAAGACAGCATCTGAAGGTAAGGTCTTAAGTCAAAATACAGACCTCTAACTGTGGCTTCTGTCTGAAAGCAGGAAACCCTGGCTCTTTTACTATTCACTTCAACACACTTTTCAAATTAGCTGAAAGCAGAAGTCCTAAATGGGATGTAATTTTTTAACAATATCTTGCTCCACATGTCACAAACATTGGTGCCAGCTGAATATTCTAGGTGCTGTGGCCAGCACCTGGAATAAACATGCCTGCTCAAAGTGATGAAAACTTTGATTACTGCCCTGGGATACCACATTTTGTCTACACTCCTACTTTTAGATTTGAAAAACTCATAAGAAATACCTCTTCCTGCCTACACTGCAAAGCCCAGCAGCAAGCAGTTAAGGAATTTACAGAGTCAGGGATTCTGTTGAAAGATGAATATGTTTTTCTTTTTAAGTTTGTCTTTAAAGAGTGAAAGACAATCTTGTTATGACTTTCCGAGCTATTGGTGGTATAGAGGACAAGGAATTATCATCACTGTACTCATGAGAATCAGGAACTTTGATTCTGATATGATCTCTGCCTGTAGCTGCAGCATCCCTTCTCTTTCAGGAACATAGTCTTGTACCATGCCTTTGAGGGATTGGTGAAGCTCCTGATTATATGCAGAGGAGATTTCATCCACACGGAAGGATTCATACACCAACGAGGCTGTGACACAGCCCTAGTGTGGAAGTTATAGTAGGGGCTCGTGTACAACGTGTTACTCCAACACAGTGGCCACCCCTGTCAGGGAGAGAGAGACAGTATCTTGTGTATGCTGGTACTGTATGGATAGAGACCTGACACAAGCCTCTAGGCAAGTGGTAATACAAATCACAGCGGACAGCAGCTTCTGAGAAAGAAGGCTCACCTTTTAAGGGACAAGAAGCCTGTAGAAATCAGGAAGTCAAGTCCTGTATCAAGTATTTAAAGTTGGGTTTGTTGTGCTTGGGGTTTTTAATTTATTTTATTTTATTTGCCCCTTTCCCTCTAGCTTTTCAATCAAAATTAAATCTAATCCTAGTCAGTTACTGGAGTTCTGC
This sequence comes from Eubucco bourcierii, assembly GCA_013396675.1. Lineage (NCBI taxonomy): Eukaryota > Metazoa > Chordata > Aves > Piciformes > Ramphastidae > Eubucco > Eubucco bourcierii. Next base: position 374,416 of record VWZE01004432.1, read on the forward strand.
TGACTTGTTAAGCCAGGGTTGTGTGACTGCATTCATGACTTGCCCATGCTCTGTGCCAGAGCCAGCAGCCCTCATCTGGTCTCAAAAGCTTTATTAATGTAACTTGATTCAGCTCAGAAATCACTCCAGATGCTTCTTTACCCCTACTGTGAGTCATTATCTTATTTCAAGTTAATTTAATAACTATCTAAATACAAGGCACTCCTTAAGCCATTGGTCGAAGGCTGGAAAATAAAGAAGTCTAGAAGTAGTTTTGCTACACCAACACTAAGTAAATCACTACACTTTTCTGTGTATATAAAGTTTGAGTACACTTGAAGAAATGTCAAGTTAGAGTGGTTCAAAATCATACTGTCCTTCAATCAAGCCCCACCAACAGGCTGAGTGCATGCTCCTGTAATGTACAACGCAACAGCTTAACCCTCCCTTTGCTACTTTGCCTACAGATTAACCTGCTTCATTAAAATGTAAGCCACTACCTGTTACCTTGGGGTCAGACTGACCTAAGACAGTAGCTGTGGTCATTTGGCACATCTCAGCCAACGGGGTTAATGGACCACAGGATGCTGGGCATTTTAAGGGACCTCCAGAGATTACCAAGTCCAACCCCTGCTGCCAGAGCAGGACCATAGTGTCTAGCTCAGGTCACAGATGACTCCACAATCTCTCTGGGTAGCCTGTTCCAGTGCTCTGTGACCGTCACAGTAAAGAAGTTTTTTCCTCATGTTGAGGTGGAACTTCCTGTGCTGTAGTTTATACCCATGGCCCCTTGTCCTATCACAGGGTGCAACTGAGAAGAGTTAGTCCCCTTTCTCTGACACCCAGCCCTCAGATATTTTCTAACATTTATTAGACTCCTTCTATGTCTTCTCTTCACCAGACCAAAAAGGCCCAGGTCCCTCAGCCTCTCCTCACAGGGCAGTGCTCCAGCCCCTTCATCATCTTTGTAGCACTCTGCTGGACTCTTTCGAGTAGATCTCTTCCCCTCCATAACTGGGGAGCCCAAAACTGAATGCAGTATTCCAGGTGAGGTCTCACCAAAGCAGAGTAGAGGGGGAGGAGAACCTCCCTTGATCTGCTGGCCACACTCCTCTTAATGCACCCCAGGATCCCACTGGCCTTCTTGGCCACTAGGGCACATTGCTGTGGGTTAAACCAGTCACTATTTCAAAGTGGCTCCACATGCTAATAGCCTTAACTATTTCCATATGTAAACCACTTGCAGGTTAAAAGGCATTTCGATTTGAAAATTTCTCCTAGCTCTAATAAGCTTGATTCTTTTGCAGTCTGCCTAAAAGCAATGGAATTCACCTTTTGGAACAGACACACAAATGGATGTGTCTTTGGCGTGTTTAGAGCTACAAAAGTTAGATGTTTTCAATTAAAACAAGTGCTATTTACTTCTATACTTACAGGTAATAGAACACTTTTGACTTTTACGAAGTGCATGTTATTAAAGCACTTTGCTAATGTACAAAGGCACTTTCATAAAACAAGGAAGAAAAGAAGCAGCCCTCCTTCAAACTGTCTCTGCAAAATGAGATGAAAGAAAAGAAAGACTTGTGAGAAAAGAGTTCTTTAACAATAGGAGAGCTGTCTTCAGCTGTTCCCATGTATGATTTCAGCCATCATCTTTATGCCTAGAAGTACTTTTATAAACATTCGTAACAATTTAAACATATTCTATCACTCAAAACTTTTCACACAAGGACTCTCCACCCTAACCTTTTTGATGAGGCCAGAAAACACTTATATTGCAGTTTCCAAGGTATCCCTAAAATAGTACAATAGAGAAGTAATATGGTATTGTTAGTGTTCTGGAGTAACTATTACTGATTTATTACTTAATATCATTATTGAAACTCTATGTAGACCTCTTCTGTATATCTCAGTTTATTCATTTTCAGCAAATATTTCCTGTACTATGCACTGGAATTGCAGTTTTCTGGAATTTAAGCTTTGATTCAGGCAGGCACAAGGATGAGATCCAGTCTTTTCTGAAGCCATTTTCATTTTCTACACTTCTTGTCTTCCCTTGCACTGACAGAGCTCCATCACTCACAAATTTGCACAGTCAGGTCTACAACTTTTAACTATTTAGTATGATACACCTAAAAATGTCTGGGTTAGGTTTGCAGTGGCCAAGCTGAAGGAAGGAGTGCTGTGTTTTTCTTCAAATATTTTCCTGTTAGGCCAAGAAAGGCTTTTGTATATTTTTTTCATTTCGAGTAAACCCAAAAGGTTGTCTTATAGGGGGTGGGGGGTGGAATTATTTCCAATAAAATACCTCTCAAATTGTGAGTGTCTCTAAAATGGCAGAGGAAAAATGTATTATTCTTCAGGTCATATAGCAATGTTTCCAGTTATGTGGCATTTCTAATGGAGAAATCATCAGCAGAAATGTTGTTATTTTTCTGCAAAGGCCTTCATACAAGATTCTTAAAACCTCTTCCATTTTAGTTTCAGAATATGGCAAAAGAATGGACACCTTACTCACTATTTCTTAAATATATGTATTGCTTCTCATCTCTGAGAATGGAGTTTTAGCCCAGGAATGATGATTACACTGCATTATTTTGCTTCTGCAGTGGTACTTTCAAAAACAAAAATGCCCCATCTCAGTTTTCTATCAAAAAACAGATTCTGATGGCTTCTCCTTCACATTTTGTCCCATCAAACTTCCTGTCTCTATGTGATTTCTGTTTTTCCATTCTATTGTGTTTTATTGTCTCATAATGATATCTTTTTCATCTCTTCTTGTTGGTATAAGTCAACCAATTAGAACAAACAGCTAGAACAGCTTAGTGCAGAGCACATAGAAAAGCAGACAGAAAGGAATTTGTCTTGCAGAACTCAAAAGCAAAGCATACCTTTTGGTAGTTGGGTTTCTGAGGCCAAAGTCAAAAAACACCTTTTGGGGAAAGGATGCATTTTCATGCTTCTGTGTATGTAAGCACGTATTTATTTATTTATTTCTCTTAGAGTAAAATGTCATCTCATAAAAGCATCAGCTGCAACCAGAGATGCTATTACAGGTTCTGTATTATTAGCATCGGTGAGTGCTGGGGGTGAGGAAAAGGTGCAGAAGCAGCAGGGGATTGTTGCCATAAACAGGATTTCACAGAGTCATGGGGCTTTCGGAGACATCTCCAGCTTACATTACTTCTAAAGTTAGCATTATTTCTCCATTCCAAATAATCAGAAATAAAACATCAGGCAGTAAACGCTCCCCCCAGTGACTAACTGTGTTGTTTGGGTCTTTTCTTCCCCCAACTCCTCACCCTACCCTCTCCTCNGCCAAGGTGCTCCCAGCCCATTGTGCAGAATCATTGTCAGGTTAAATTAGGGAGTACAGACTCCATGAGTGTAAAAAAATCAATACTTGATGGAAGATTGCTCCCCGGAAAATCTGTTTTGATTCCAGGATTAATTCGCGACCAAAGGCTTCTGCAAAATGACATGCCATTAGTCAGAAAATGAACACATTCTACCCTTGAAATTGGATGGAAATATGTCAGGTGATTGACCTATTCATTCTCTTCGCTCTCTGGGCAGAGAGAGTAGGTGTGGTAGCTGTGAATTAGGCCTGCGAACCAGGTCCATTTTCCAAGCAGTAAAAAAAAAAAAAATAGTCCGATGTGAATTGCAAGAATTCTCTAGGCCATTGTTGTAAAGCTATTGCAAATGCATTCCGTCAAGGTAAATGCATTTGTCTGGAAGGCCTGACTCTCTTGTGTTTTCTAAATCTCAGAATAAACCTTACTAAAAATCTTAAAATAAAGCAGGGAGTTCAGTTTTTTTTTTTTCCTTCTGCTGAAAAAANATGACAATGTAATTTGTTTGCCATATATAAAGTAACATTCCCCCTCCTCCCCCCTACACACTTTGCTCACCAGTTTCTTCCACAAAAACTTTGACAAGACAAACCCAGAGCTGAGGCTGTGCTGGCTGCTCTGTGGTCAGGCCTCTCTCAGCAGTCCCCATGGCAATCACAGCAGCCAGCCATGAGCTGCACCAAAGGCTGGCTTCAGCTCTGCTCTGCTTTGTGAGATGCCAAACTCTAGGACAAAAGGGCATTTGAATCTTTGCCTTTTATATATTCTGAGTCTCAGCTATGTCTGCTTAGACTGTTGAAACATGCTGAATATGTGGAACGGAAAGGTCATGACAGGAGGTATTTGTATTTATCTGGTGTGGAATTGTCAAGGTGAAGCTCACTTACTTCTTGGTAGATGGACTTTTCCAGTAGAGAGAGAAGTTGTAGGCAGCAGCATTAGAGCTTGTGCCTGGAGAGTGGGGAGCCTCTGGGTCACTCAGTGACCTGACTGGAGTGCACTGAGATGGGAGAGGTTACTCCCAAATATATTAAGGAATGCAAAGTTGCTATATAGCACTAGCTGCTTCAGAAAGAAGACACCACAAAAGTTTTCTTCTTGTAACCTCTCTGAAGAACTTTGTCAGCTGATACATTATACTAGAATTCAAGAATGGAAGCCATGAACAACACCAGTAGGTATGCTGGTACTGACTGAAAACTAGCAGTCCAACCCCTCAATCTACTAACCTAGGAGAATCAGTCCCCTGATATGTCATAAGGATGTGACCCTCCTTTGCCTAAAATTCCTCTCTAACAATAGATCTAAAGTAACTTTGAAGAACCCTGGACTTGAAATTCTGCAGTTATTATCTTCCATTTTGATTGTGATACAGTATCTGTTTGCTTTCTTACAAAGATCCCACCATGCAGGTCAACCCTATTAAAAACTGTACATTTTCTGTCCAGTTTTGATGATTCTTTCATTCAGAATTTAGAAGTAATGTACTGTGTAAAGAGTAAGTCCTTGAGGGTGATGATCCATGTGTGATTACTCAGGTTGTAGAGATAGTGCATTGGTGGATTAGTTCTTCCACACGAGGTGAAGCTTTTCAACATAGCCATCAACATTTAGGGAAAGAAACAGCATTTCCAGGCAGTATCACAGGATTGGCTTGTGATGGTGGTAGTGGAATGCTCAACTAATCTTTGTTTCTCTGATGATTTCAAGGACTAAGTGTCTTCCAAGACAACCATTTAGAATTACAAAACTGATATTAGAATCAGCTGGAGACGTTTCTCTCTTCAGATTATAGTGATCCTCACTGACAACCCACTGCAGCATTTCTATTATAAATGTGCACCACACTAATACTGTAACATTCTGGAAAAGTACAGAGGGTCTTATCAAGCATGTTAAACAGAACTAATAGTTCTCTCTACTTGATAAGAGCCCTGAAGATGTAAAACCATCAAAACAACAAAAGAAAGTAATGTCCCATGTTAATATTAGAGTAGGACAAATTGTTTCCCCTCAGAGTCCATATCCCAACCACTCTAGCAGAGTCTTATCTTTAATCCAGAAGTCAGTGCAGTCTCTCTGTGAATATAATTTATCTCTTCTCACCTTTTGCCATCTAAAAGCAGGATGTCAAGTTTTCCCTGACCTGGAAAGATAGGAACCTCGTGGAGAGAGAATCAGCCCATGCTAATACAGGCAGGGCAAACTGTCTTCCAAAGTTTCCTTCCTCTTCCTATTTACAAGATTACCTTAGACTGGATGGCAAAGTGCTAATATTAGATAAAACTCATCCCATTCTTCATGCCCGCATCCATGCACTAACAGCAGAACTACAAGAATCACCATCTCTCAGAAGCACTGGGAGGGTCCCCTGATTAAAGCCAGTGTGTTGCTTTCAGCAGCAAAACTCTCAGTGATTTCAGCGGACTTGGAAGTGATGCATGAAGTGTTTGGAGCCCAGCAGATGTTATGCAGGTTAAAAATGCCTTGGAGGAATTTGGTTTTGATAGAAAGAGAAGCAACAGGCTTAACCTGCAGTAAAACAGATTAGAGAAGAATTGAAGAGGAAAAACCTTTCTAAGGAAGGGCAAGGCAGGTGGGTAGCTGTGCTTCAGAGCCTACTCAAGCAATCCGGAATGATTTAAATGCATATGGTTATGTTTCCAAACAAAAACTTAATTTTTATAATGCTGTAGCAATTTTGATTTTCTCTCCCTCTCTCTCTCTCTCATATTTTAGGAGGTTGTCTAGAAGTTCTGGAGAAAAGGAGGCTAAGGAAACACCCTCTGGCTCTCCATAGCTACCTGAAAGGAGACTGTAGTGAGGTTGGAGTCAGCCTCTTCTCCCTAGTAACAAGTGTTAAGATGAGAGAAAACAGCAGGAAGTTGAAGTAAGGGAAGTTTAAGTTGGACATGAGAAGAAAATTTATTGCTGAAAGTATTCTCAAAGACTGAAGCAGGTGAGGTGGTTGATTCCCAGTCCCTGGAGGTGTTTAAAAGGTGCAGAGATGTGATGCTGAGGGACATGGCTTAACACCAGACTTAGCAGAGTTAGATAATGGTTGGACTTGATGATCTTAAAGATCTTTTCCAACTGAAAACTTATGATTGTATTAAATTTATTATTGGAGAATATTTGCAGGCATAAAAGGACTATGAGAGATTTACAAGTTTCAGTGGTACAAGTTGTCAGATGTTATGATGGCCAAATAACTTTTGGGCTACAACTGCATTGCAAATGCACATTTCCAGACATCTGCCTATCAACGACCTTATGTTCAAGGCTTTCACTCTTCCTTCTAAAGTAATTTCTTCTTCCTCACTCATTTCTGTCTCTGTGTTCTCTCATGTAGACTGCTTGAGCTTCACTCCCATTTTGTATTTTGGATCCTATGGACATCTAATTTCAGCTCTAAGGATCACTGCAATAGGTTAATAAACAGCTAATCTTCATGAGCTATTATGTGAACAAAGGGGCTTCGCCTAAATATTTTCAAGTTCTATTGAAATATTTCTCAGTGCAATAACACTAACTTGATACAATGAGCTAAGAATATGGCGAGGGGGTTTTTCTCTTATGAGAAGGCCACTATGACTAGGTTGTATACCAAAAAAAAAAAAAGTGGTGTAAGCAGTTCTTTGTGTGCTTGTGTGCATCTTCCATGGTGATGTCGGTAGAGCAGCTCTTCCTGTTTTCAAAAACTGTTAGCCAAGCTTTGCCCTTAGTAGAGCTAGAACTTGAGATAAGTTGGCAATTTATTCTAATAGAGCTTTTCCTCCAAAGAAAAAGCATATGCCCCTAAAGGCATGCTAAAATACATCCAAATGATGAGTCTAAAATAGCCATGCTTGCTAATTTAATAAATACAGTAAATTTTGTAAATAAAGTTCTTGACCATGCACATCTTATAGTCCTACAACACTGAAGTATGTACTCTAAAGAACTCTGTAGTAACTCATTTGCCTGTACATATTGGGAATAATTTCATTACCAATTATCTCATTCCATCATTCCTATGTATGGCCACAGCTATATAATCACAAATGCATTCAGCAACCCAAATTTTGTGATGCACAAATACAAAGGAACACACCAGTGCTTCCACTGTGAACACCTTTGCTTCCTTTTCTCATCCTGATCTCTCATGTCTTCCATAACACAGGCATAACCTCCCCCTAGGACAATTCCTGTCCATACTAAAAACATGGTAACCACCTTACATGCTATCCAAATCCAAATATATCTCCACCAGGAACTGTGAACAGCCCTTCTCTCTTCCTCTCCCCACAACTGCACGCTACTGTAGCAGCACAGTGCTGTAGTACAGTACTGTCCTGTGCCTGATCATGATCTTCGGAGTTCTCTGGACATCTACACTTGAATATGTGACACTGACAATGATCTGCTGCACAACTGAGATTTAGGGGAAGAACAAAAAAAATAATTAACCTTTCCTGATGAATGTGCCGATACAAAGGAGATAAAGTTGGAGAAAGCTGACCTTAAGTCTAGCTATCATTTTATTAAAATGCCATTAAAGATGCAGACATTTCTTTCAAAAGACTGAAAATAGTCCTTGAAGCCAATGATTAGCAGAAAAGCAAAAATCCTGTAAAGCCAGAAAATTGACTGTATGGCACAATCAAGTTTCTTTGTGAAGTTCTAAATGCTTTCTTAGAAAAACCCCTATAAATGAGTGACTCTACAAGAAAATCTAAAGGAAGGTGAACTCTTGGCATAGCTTCCAATCACAGTTTGCACATACAGTTCATAACGGTTAATGACATTTTTCTTCTCTTCAATTTCACATAAGAAGATAAAAAGGAAAGCTGCAAGAATTTGTCTATAGCATGATGACTGTGGTCAATATCTCGCTATTTGCTCTGTCAATGCCATCAAAATATTGTTTAATAATTTAGAAGCAAACATGTAATTTTCTTCCCCAGTAGTAGCAAATTAGGCACTTACTAAATAATTGACAAAAATACTTAATTCTAGGGATGCCTTGAGGAACATACTATTAGCTGACAGTTTTTAAAACTTTTCCTTGCATTAGTGTTGATGTTTTTAAAGGATGATCATGCCAATTCTTACCAGTGTAGGAAAATGCACAGCTTGATACTTCAACCCTCTCATTTTCAAGAACTAACCACCTTCTCTCGCAAACCCAGAGAGGGAATCATGCAAAGGAGTCATGAAAAATTAGATATATGTGGAAAAGAATTCACACAGGCAGAGGAATGCACTTTCAGGCTCCATATCATAATATATTAAGTTTACCTGCCTATTCCTATGAAGACACTGCACAAATTAGGATTTCAGGAGAAATGCCATAAATTTAAAGGAACCACAAATCCAGTTTTATAAGCAGCTTGAAAAAGACAAGTTTTAAATAATGCAGCACACCATACTCTTAAAAATCTTTACAGGAAAAGCACGCCCACAGTTGCCTTCTTCAGACAAAGAAGCTGAAATACTGCTATCAAAAATGCACTAGGAACATCTGTGACCTGGAAATGTAAGTTCCACGTTCCCAAAAGAACAATCCTTCCTCCATGAATCAATGTCTGACGATGAAGTGGCAGTTGTACATGTGGGATTCTTCTTGCAGGAATGAAAAATATTATGTTTAGCTGAACCCAGTTTGTCCCACCCATGCTACTGAGGGGTAACCACCTCTGTTGTCTGAGGGTTATTTTGGGTGACTCTGTATTCTCAGCCAGGGGAACTGTATGGCACTGTTTGCTTGCACCAAAGGTGTCTCCAGGCACTTCAATGCAAGTTGTGTAAACGAGCAAGGTAGAGCGGCTCAGCAAGCAGTGTCCCCAACTGGCAGAGAGCTATGGCCCTAAGCTCTGCATCCACCACAACAGACACAGCTGCCCAGGCAGGTGCCAGGCTGCAGAACGGGTCCTGCTCTTGCCCTGCACACCTCGGCAGCAGCAAGCCACACCTGTGTGAGGTGCACCCAAGCAGAAGAACTTTTCTACTTATTGACAGAGCTCTGGGAAGAGGTGAGTAGGTTGAGCACTATCAGAGTGTGAAAGAAGGATACACTGCTGGAATCACACCCTATCTTCCCTGACACAGGCCCAACAGCCAGGCAGGATGCATGATATGGGGGATTCCCTACCCCTTCTCCACTTGACTAATCAGAGTGACTCAAGGGCCAGGGGGCAATGACAAAATGTTCCTGCCTGATGTAGCAGACATGTCACCCCTGTGGCCACCCCACCTTCTCACGTGCGCTTGCACACTAGATACAAGGCTCTGCGTGTAGAACTGTGCAATAACATGGATGATGGTTCCTCTAGGACAGAAGTGCCACTGAGATTGAGTCAGCCTACACCCTGTGTTAAAACCTCATCTGTAAAGAAAAAAAAAATGGCATTGTCATAGATGACTCCCTTCTGAAGGGACCAGAAATCCCAACATGGAAACTGGAGCCACTTAGTGAAGTCTCCTGCTTCCCTGGGGATCAGGTTAAAGATGTGATGAGAAAACTTCCTACCTTGATAAGGCCATCAAATTACTACCTGTCATTGATTTTTAAAGTAGGCAGTGATGAAGTTACAATAAGAAGTCCAAGGACAACCAAGAGACTGGTTAAAGGATCAGGAGCACAAGTAGTGTAGTGTTATCCTCTGTCCCCTCCAGGGAATGATGGAGAAGAAACAGGAAAAGCTAGCTGATCAATAGCTGGCTCTGAGCCTGGTTTCACCACCAGAATTTCTGGCTTTTTGATTATGGATCAGTCTACGTAACAGCAGACCTGCTGATGACAGGTGGAGTACACCTGTTTCAAAGAGGGAAAAGCATCTTTGCACAGGAGTTAGCAGTATCAGTCTCTTCTCCCAAGTAACAAGTCATAGGACAAGAGGACACAGCTTTAAGTTGCACCAGAGGAGGTTTAGATCAGATATTATGAAAAAAAATCTTTACCAAAAGGGTTGCCCGGAACAGGCTGGCCAGGGAGGCAGTTGAGTCACTATCTCTGGAAGTGTTTAAAAGACCTGTAGATGTACTGCTGAGGGACATGGTTTAGTGGTGGACTTGGTAGCGCTGGTATAATGGACTTGATGATCTTAAGGGCCTTTCCCAACCTAAATGATTCTATAATTCTGTAAGTGAACTATTCACCTGGAGACTATTCATATTCATTCTCATCATCCCATATCTTCTGTTTCACTTTGGTTTGTACAAGCAGAATAGATTATTTTTTTTTTTCCTGGTCAAAGTATCTGTTTTACCAGTAGCTGGTCAGTATGACAGGTTAATGGTACAGCTGAAGACTTCAAATCCTTAGCTTCAAGCTCAAACACTCCAAGATTCTTTAGGCAACTTCTCCCTAAAATTTGGCAGCAAAGTGCCTTTGAGGACCTTGGTTGTGTACAATAATTATTTGTCCTAGTGATTATCTCTAAGTAACCTCTGAAAACAGCTGGAGTGACATTACCAGAGAATTAATACTTGCTCAAAGGGTGGGAGAAAAAGGAATAGAGCAAGAACTCATTTTCTTCCTGCTCTCAGTTTGACCAGATTTTTTTTTCAGTGTAATGTAGTTGATTTTAATTTCACAGTAATGAAATTACTTTCCTTTACCACATCACAAAGCTCAGAGTCCTGCCCTACATACTGTATAAAAACCTATGTAACTTTTGAAGCACTGCTGTTGAAAGCTCAGATATTTGTATTTCTTCTGGTCACGGCTTTAGCTGTCCTGGCCAGTGCCACCAAAGTGAACGAGTGTGTTAGCTGTTTCTTTGCTTTTTTAAATGAAAGAAATTCCCTATGCTTAAAAAACCCTCAGTATCTAAGTGGTACAAATTACAAGCCTTGCCATTCACACCTTACTGAGGTAATGAAGTGGAAAGAGGTAAGTTGCCATCTGCTGCTGTTTGGCTGTAGACAGTTTTCTGCAAGACTAAGTTAACTGGTCAGCAGCACATCTGTTTTTCCTGTGATCTGTGATGCCTGTAATTGCCCACTGCAAAAAAAAATAAAAGCATTATTTTAAGATGAAAATTGAGAATTTGCAGCAGATCGTTGGAGGCAGCAAAAGCCAGCAGGGCACCTCTGAGATGGCAGTTTCCAGAGCTTTGTTACATTCCTCCTCCGGCTGGTACCTTGGAGGAACTGAGTGATTGTGTTTCATTGTGATCTCTGCCTTGTAAGCTGGAGAAAGAAAACTTGTAGTGATCCTGCAGGTTCACAGGGACAAAGTACAGTCAATATTTCTTAGGGTTGTGGTTTTCAAATAGGGTAATTAAATTGCTAACATTTGTCACAGGAGAGTTGAGCATTAGCAGATTGTTAATAGCAATTCATTATCATAAAACACTTCTAGAAAGTAGTCTGAAGTATTACTAAGGTCTAGGAATCTAAGCAGAGTCAGAACTCATTTTTCATCCGTGTTTTAATGCTTTTTTAAAGAAAAGGCTGCACTCAAAGATAAGAAATGAGGTTTCTTTTTCAAGACAAAACATATTTTGCAGAATCTCTGGCAGTGGCCTGATTTGAGCAGCTAAAGCCGAACCCAAGAGACAAATCATCCACATTAACAACACAACTTTGCCTCTGTCATCTACATATTCCATGTGTCCACCTTTCAGAAGACAAAAGCTGGTCAAAAGCTGAGAACAAATGACTCCAGTATGACTGTGTTTTCAAAGAAACCATATGATAAACAAAATACTTGGTCTTAGTCACTGCAAAAAGTATCTGCTATATTATACAGCTGTCTTTGAGTAGCCACCTCTTTCAGACAAAGATATAGGCAATATTTGTCTTATTCACTATAACAACTGTAAACCAAGGAAGTTTAAAACCACAAAAAGCTATAACCATTGCCTTAGATCTGCTGCTGGCAGGAAAGAAACTTGGGTAGCATATAGATTTGAGTTTTATGTCTATGCATGAAAGTTGCTAAGGGAAGTTAAACTGCAGAGATTAAGCCACAGTCACTTTTATCTCTGCATTAGAGTAGTTTTCACAGGTTAGGTGTAAATTTCATCTCTCATAACTGGTGGAAATCACAAGTGACAGACCATTCTCAGTCTGGGAAGCAGTGGATCTGCAAGGAGGCCTTGCTCAGAACACTGAGTTGAATAAGGAGGTAAAGCATGTGCTAAATAACAATTGTCTCTGTCAAATAAATCATTTAAGAAACTAGTGAAACCCTCTAAAAGGCTTTAAATAAAAATGCCAGTGAAAAGACGATTTTTTGTAAATAGGTTTCTTTTGGTGCTTTAGAACGAGAGCATAACTTTGAAAGGAGGTCATCTGGTTCACTCACCCTGCACACCCTCAAAGCAGGGACAGCCTCAAACTTTAAGAAGCTGGTTGGTGACATTTTTGAAAGTACATACATTTGGGGGAATGATTTTTGTCTGTAATCTATTATTAGACTGCATTGTACTTTTTTGTTTCCATTCTCCTGACTTTAGCAGTAAAAAAAAAAAAATAAAGTTGAAAAGGAAAAATCTAAATCTATTCTCATTATAATAACTGTGAAATGACACTTTTATGACTCTAGCACATATTTCCCATATCATAACCATGTCTAGTTTAGTTCAGTTATATTTTCTCTGACTTTCTCTATCCCTGGATTTCCTGGATAACTGAGCTAATGGAGGTTTCAGCTGTTACAATGCATAGGCTGCGGGATCCAATTATTTTATCTATATTGTCACTCCTACCACATTCATTCTCTCACCCTTCAAAATGAAAATAAACAAGTTAGAAAAATTAAGTCTCTAACCTTTTGGGAATATAAACATTGCAGTCTGTTATTTGCAGTGAAGTTATTTCAGAACAGAAGGCTGGAAGATATCAGAAGTTCTTCTTGTGAATGGATCCAGGAAGAGATTAAACCAGTGACAGAGCCTTCAGGAACATTTGTAACAGGTAAGAGAGAAATGTAGCAGACAGTGAAGTAGACCTTACAAACAGGGTGGAAATAGCTAGAGGAAAATTGAGAAAGGCCAGAAAGGAAACAGACCAGGAGTGAAGAGAGACCAGCCAGAACATTAAAGAGGTAAAAACAGACAAGAAGTTCTGGGTTTGCCCAGGGGCAAGGCTTGGGTGACTGTTAGCAACAGCAAACTATGACGAGCTGGGTGCACAGACGAGATGGAAAGCAGGAAAAGTATCAAGGAGTTGGGTGACTGTCTAAAGAGGAAGGGTTGTCTGAGTAAGCCTCACAAAAGCATTGTACATAATTAGGATGGTAAGAACATGCATTTGTGAGAGCGCTGCTAGTCCACAGTTGCTAGTTGCCATATTCCCTAGCTTTAGTTTGGAGGGTTCAGTGAAAGTACAGCTAGTAGGACAGGAATTGAGTAAGAACCACTAGTTAAGGCAGATGCTAAATAACATGGGACAGAAAACTCCTGAGGATCATTTAAAGTATGTACGTAGCACATACCCTGTAGCATATATTTTGTAAAAGAGCTTGCATGAACATCACAGCTGAATTTGTGTTCAGCCATGAAAAGGAGAAACAGCACACCTGATTTCCAAGGAGACACTGGTAGCATTAGAAGCTGTACAGAGCACATCAACTCGTTACAATATAAATCTTTGTCCCCCACCCACTGATGCTTCTTGTTCCAGTAATCATTTGTAGTGAAATTCCAGGGAGAACAACTAATAGAGTCACAGCAGTACATCAGCATTATAACAGGAGGGGACTGTGATAACCAGAGCAGAATTTAAACAACTCAGGATTAAGTGATGCCCTAGCTGCTCTAGTCCACACAGAGACCTTAGTGGACAGTGAGACAATGCTGGTTGCAAAATCACCCACTGCCCACAGAGTCTTTGCAGTCCTCGTGTAGAATAATGCACTGTTGAGTCATGAAAATAAAAGGAAAATTACTGGTAGTGTCAGATTTGCTATCCAGTGAGATCCACTACAACATGAATATCAAAAGACCTCAATGGTATTATCAGACCATGGATCTGGGCAGATTAAGCAGTAATAAGGAACACGCTGGATAGCATCTGGTAGGGTTCTGCCTATGCTTTGGAATATTGGAAGGTGGCAACTGTTCAATTAATACTTGCTCCTAGTAGACTCTGTTGCTGGATAAGGTTAAGGTCCTTTTGTATAGATGTAACGTGTAGGGTTAGAAGGGTCTATGCTTGCTCTTCTCAATTCTCTGGTTAATGTTGGACTGAAGCATGTACATAAAGGTGCCATGGCTTTCCTAATGCTCCATCCAATCTTTCAGGCTGCCAGATAAAATGGGATTTGAAAGTATGCTCATTTAAACCCTTTCCAAAAAATATTTACTTCAGCATTATTGTCATCTACATGTATGTCTCTCCCAGGTATGTTACTTCCATCATACAGGATTTGTGCTTTCTTTAGTGTAGTTCTGGTTTCTTCCGCTCCGCAGCTGCACTGTGCCTCCAGCCACGCTCAGTTAGTATTTTCTCCCAGATCAAAACGTCATCCCATTAAACCTTCATGCCTTCCATCCCATCAAAATATTGATGAATTTCCCCATAAAACACCCAGGGAGATGAATCCATGCCAGTTCCACTTGCTGTTTTTGCCGGACTGAAACTTTTGAGCTCTGCATGACTTTCTGCCTCAGGTGGCTCATCGTGGTTTGGATTTTTTAATGTCTTCAAGTTCAGAGCACTGACCATCCTCCATAGTATTAATGTGGACTAGTCGATTTTCTTTGCTCAAAATGTTTCATGAGGGGTTAATTCTGGTTGTTTTGGTTTTTTGTTTAGTTTTTTTTTCTGTAGTAGCGCCCAGAATTTTTTGATTCTGCTCACAGACTCACCTCCTGCTGGGAACATATCTGGCCCTTAAAAATTCCTCTTTAGCCACAATTCTGTTTAGAAGACTCCAGCTTCAGTTTGGATTTTTCACTGTTTGCAGTTGTGTGGTGTCACACTTTTCAAATTTCCTTATGACAGCAGTACTTTCCCTTTGAGTTACACGGAAATTATTAAGCACATAAAGCACTTTGGAGACAGTTATTCTAGAATAAGGGCAACTTTCTAACTGATTTCCTCTGTTGCTGGTATCCTAAGACAGCTGCTGGCAACCACTGTATGACACACTATTTCAAACTTCCTCCACAGAGTTTTGGCTCCAATGGAGATTTTAGTCACTCCATTCTTTCACTGCAACTCTTTTCTTGTTCTATTTCACAAAGACCAGGAGGTGATGAGCAATCATTCAGAGATTACCATTCCCACTGGTATTCTGCTTTATGTGATTGTTTTTGCCAGCTGCTTTGCACACAGTCAGAGGGAGCAAAGCAGCAAGGACTCCTGCCATATGCCAGGGAGGAAGGCACAACTGCTGGCACGAAGGAAGAGGTGACAAAAGTCACTAGGAGTTCTGAAAGGAAGCAAGTAGGGAATGGTAGCTCCTGGTGGGTGATGGAGAGTGTAGGTGATCAGCCTTTTGCCTCTTCCACGTGCCCTCAAATTAGTCAAGCATGAAGCCTTGGTGCCTGCTGCTTCACTTACATCAGCTCACTTCCTAGCTGAAGAACACCTGTTTTGCAGCTCATGCTCCTCTCAATCACAAGAGTCAGGTATTCAGCTGCCTCCATCAGGACCCTGCGGGCTCTGATAGCCCTGATCAGCAGCGCTTGAAGGCTCCCCACTCTCTGTGCACACTGGCCCAGGAGCTTAGCACAAGACACTGGCTTCTCAAGTGGACTGAGTTACAGGAGTGCCCGTCTTCACTTTAAGACAGGCCTTTCTTCCTGGACAGAGCTGAGCTGTGTATGGTAAGTAGATGGTCTCCAGCCGTGTCTCCTGGATGAACCTGGGACCTACAATGCAGCTTTATTTCCAGCCCTGCCCCTGGCCAGACCTCCCATGTCAGAGGTTATTGAGGTACCCTTTTTCAAATCTCCATCTCTGCTGACCTAGCTTGGGCCCTATGGGATGGTATCCTACCAGTGAGGGGCTGGCTTGCTCTGGGGTCACCTCTGGTTCCTGACTTGGCCCCTGTTATGATGTGGCCCTGATTATGCTTCTGCCTGACAGCTACAACCTCTTCTCTTCCTGCAGAGATGAGCAACCTTATACCATGGCAGCTTCTAATAAAATGCAGATATAAGTCACACAGGTAAGTCAATGCAAGGAGTTTTGCCTGTTATGTGACTTTTGCTTACTCTGACCTGTGGAAGGGCCACAAAATACAAATTTTCATCTGTGCTTTTTAAACTGAAAGTTTTATACTTGCTACACGATGACCTGGAGTCAGAATGGCTGGTCTGTACTTTCCCACTCTTGTATCAGAGGGGAATATGGCTTAAGCATGTTCAGCTCAAGCTCTTCAGAGCTGAGATATAACAAGATTAAAACTACCAGAGGGTACAGCTGAGGGAATTGGAAAGGCAGGAGAAGTTGTGTGACAACTTTCTCAAACACAAAACTTTAGTCTGAAGTCCCTAGGGATGACTGTCAAACCTCACTCTGAAAGCACAGAAAGGAAGGGAAGAAAGCAAGCTGCTCACCTTAATGCATCAATGTCTGGGGAAACCATATAACAACTGAGAACAGTCGAGAGGAAAGACACATCATATGCAACAGGTTTTTCTAAATGTAGTTGGAAATTGTGTTGCAGTATACAGACTTCACATACAATAGAGTCCTAAATGAGGCTCCTGCTGGGATGGGTGTTTGCCTGGGAGAAGAAGTCACAAGCAATTAAACAGTCATGTGAGAAAGGCAGGGAATTGTATTTCTAATTTCAAATATTACACCTGAAGATTCAGGTGCAGAGCCACTGGAAATAACACTACACTTAGTAGCAGTAGAATCCTGCATTTAAACACATAGTTTTCTGCTAACAGGGGTCTAAAAGTACATTTCCTCTGATGTGTAAAGGTAGTCAGGTAGAGAAGCTGCTATTGCAGTTAAGAAACTTTACATGAAGTTTACTCTGAAGCCATGTGAAACACTTCAATGAATGCCAGAGGCATTCATAAAGATTTTCCAGTTTGTGCCTAATGTAGGAATGTACTTGATTACCTATAATATTGTTGTGTCAATAGAGGACATGGGAATTCTCATATGAAGATAAAACCTGTTAGTTTTCCTCTAAAGCATTTGTTTGTGCAGCCTTTCATTATACAGAGCAATTTTTTTGAGGAAAGAGTGGTATTGGTAGTTTTGCTTTGCAAGATTTCCCTGTGTGTTCTCAAGCTGAAAAGCATGTAAAAGCCAAACTTTACTGTTTCCTCTCTAAATTCATTCCATCTGGAAGAAATTTTTAATTCTGAGCTCTAAAGTAGACATTTACATTTCTTTGAGTGATTTTGTTTAAAGACAGAATTACAAATAGTCCTGTTAAGCAAATCCAGTGAAAATGTTACTGTATCTCCGTGTTCAAAAAATCAAAACAGCCAAACCACCCTTCCCCAAAAAAAAACCCTCACATGGTGAAATTACTTCTCCTGAACTTTACAGATATTAAAATACCTGTCATATATTAGCATTGGGTTTGTGGTTTATGGTTCTGCCCCTACAGGGAAATAAATGGGAGATACAGTGGAGTTGCCATCCCTGGAGGTGTTCAAGAAAAGACCGGATGAGGCACTTAGTGCCATGGTCTAGTTGACTGGATAGGGCTGGGTGATAGGTTGGACTGGATGATCTTGGAGGTCTCTTCCAACATGGCTGATTCTATGAACTGTTGCCCTAACTGAATGCATGAATATTTCAGAGTTATTAAACCCAAATTTTCATGCTTTCCCTTGTCACTTCCTATGTCATGTTTGCTATAGGAACTGTTGTGTACTAATTAAACAGGCAAACTAAATTCACATACACACACATCCCAGTTTTGTAAAGGTTCTCATCCTAATGATGTGGATGCAACAATTTTGGTGTGTGAAAGCATTTTTATGCACAACTAAATGGCATTAGCTCTTCTATAGCAGTTACTGAAATCTACTTTTTTTTTTTTTCCTTGCTGAGGCTTTTCCACATTGTAGTCCACAGAAACAATTCAAAATGGCACAAGGCTTTTAAAATGTAAAGGCTGAGTGCTAGCTTCGTTCTGTGGGAACTTAGTGAGGAGCTTGACATAGGTTCTCTTAAGGAACTAGTTGAAACTTGACTTTTTATGTGGTGGCACAAATCAGAAATCAAACTTCTTACTTGTTTTTTGAAACTGAGCGAAGTGTAAAACTTCATTTGGTATTACACTGGGGATCAGGTGCCTGAAGAGAGCACAAATAAATGCTGTGCTAATAGTAGTGAAACTGAAATTTTTTTTATAATGGATTTGTTATTCTCCTATCTACCGTTGACATAAAGAGAAAGCTAACCTAACACTTACAGCGGGGGATGTGGAAATCAAAATTCCCATTTATTTTCCCCCAGAGTTCAAGGTAAGAATCTTCTACTTGTCCACATTTTTAACATTCCATTTCCTAAGTAGAGTTGGGTGATTACTTCTGTTTGGTTGGGTTTTTCTCAGGCAAAAATTCACCTTGAGACCGAGGCTCCTGCCAGCCCTAGAATATCTCCTAGATGAAGTTTTAACACACACCCAAAAGCAGGGAACAAGAAGACCTTTCTCTGAAATGGGCTGGCTCAATGTGTTTTCAAGATATTAAGTAGCCACATAAATAACTAATATGGAGCAACTGAATATGCCTTTTTGTTTGATTGCAACGGTCTTAGCTACAGTATGTGTGTAATCCCTAGAGATAGACCGCAGCATGTCTCACTCACTAAGGACTGCAGAGATCTGAAGTCAGAAGATTGCTCAGTCCCAAGTCATATAGCACCATCTGCTGTACACTGCTGTGGTTGCCGTTCGTTTTCAAATACACCTGTACAGGAACTAGTTAAAAATATGTA
The DNA here is from genome assembly GCA_013396675.1 of Eubucco bourcierii. NCBI lineage: Eukaryota > Metazoa > Chordata > Aves > Piciformes > Ramphastidae > Eubucco > Eubucco bourcierii. The sequence goes on from VWZE01004432.1 coordinate 393,606, forward strand.
AATCGAAAAACAAGTCCGGGAGAGAGGGGCAAAAGCCTATACCCAAAACTTGAAAGAACAGAAACCTGCATTACTGAGAGGCTGGAGTGCAAAACGTATTACATGTATGATAACCCAAGGTTTTGCTCCCTTAGGCCAGCTGTCCAGCCACAGTTTTGGGAAGGATAAAGCATTGCGTAACTGAAATTCTTCTCCCTTGAGCTGCTGAGACTGCAGCACCTGCTCAGGATTCCGCCTCCTCCATCACAGTATTGCAAGGTAAATTCAGTCTGGGGTCTTTGTGCCCATAATGAAGTAGTATTCAGTGTGACAAATGCTAGCCTAGGTAAACCTTGGGGTGGGCTCCACTTGCTGTGGCTGACTGTCCTCATTACTGAGACAAAAACCTTTAGTTTTCTTTCTCTTTCTTTCTCTGTAAATTGTCAGTGAGGCAATACCCAATGAACGTTGCACTGGGCTAGGACCCAGAAGATCTACAGTTCCTAGCTCTGTCACTCACCAGCCCGTTAATTTTGGGCACCGTCTGGTTCCCGTTTCCCTATCTGTAAGTAATGACCAATGGTTTCTAATTTGCAAAGAGTACTGCAGCTATATATTGGTCCTTTGCTAACTCTCTGCAAGATAAGAGTCAGAAAGACTGAAATGCCCAGCTAGCTAGATTTGGGAGAAATCTACCTCATTTGATTCAAGGATCTACACAGCTGAACACATTTCAGCTTTGGCAGTACTGAGAACCCTTCCTATACCCACAGTGCATGAAAGGCCTCAGACTGACATATTTAGTGGCAGTCAAGAACAATAAACCCGTAAGGCAGCTGAGGAAGGTCTGACCTAAAGAGCGCAGCTGTATGTTACTATAAAAATTCTGTGAAAAATGCTACATGAATGGTTCTTAAAACACAATGAATTGATGCATGTACTGCAGTGTGTTTTCTGTTTTTAAAAGAGAAATGCAGGACAGACCTAGACAAAAAGCATTCTTTTTCTGTTTGCAAATGCTTTCTTAGCCACATGTTACATGGTTTACTCAATTAGCTTCTGTTTCTTTGTGGCATACTGTCAATGAAATCTCTTTATTAGTACTCCCATCAGTGTTTTGTATAAATTGAGAGTCATTGCATTTTCTGCTACTGCTATGCTACTAACTAGTGGTTAAAGTACAAAAATAGATGTTCTTGCTGGATCCTACAAGTCAGGATGGAAAAACCTTAATGTTTTCAATCTGTAGGTGCTACCTGATGTCACTACCACATAGTTAATGCCCTTGAACACTAAATATTTCATAGAGAATCAAAGCAATGTGATCCCTCATATTAGCAGGCTCAGAATAACCTTGCAGTAGAAGCTGCTGGGAGGATTTTTATGTCAGAAAGAAACTGTGAGTTGACTGTAAATATACACTGCAAACTTTCATGCTATGACCAGGATGGTCAAGCAAATGGTGACAAGAGTAATATGCTGCATTACTGATTGGAATAGCTAGGACCAAGATGCAGTTGACCTAAGTAACCAGCTGTCAGGCCTCTGTGATGTATTAGTAGAATTAAGAGAGACCAGTGATGGAATAAAGCATTTTGGTTATCTTGGTACTCTTCTGTATTACTGAAGTAGTGTTTTGCTTTCCCAAATGCTGAAGAAATCAAGCAAGACTGCTTTAGTCATGCCTTCTTTAGTAAAAAGAGATTCACCTGAGAAGTTTCCTTGCATTGATTTTTCTTAGGGCCATCTTACCAGATCCCTATTGCTGCGTAGCTGAATTTTTATTGACCTTTTAAATTGCTACCTTAATACCACCAGTTACAACGATCCAAATGCGATCACATAAAGCTTTTCTTGAGTCCAGGTCTTGCATGCTATTGCCATTACTTCAAGAATTTTGAGGGGGAGGGAGAAGGAAAGCTTTTAATTTTTTCCCCTTTGATTATCTTATGGCACTATACTGGGGCTCAGTTCAAAACCTATTACTGTGGCTGTTCTGCTGCCTGAAGTGACTAGCCCCTTGAGTGATGTGGATTCAGATCACTCTCTGCTGCACAGCTGATGGGTCAGGCATAGCCCCCTGGGGCCAGTGCCCTGGGCAGTGTGAAAGCACGGAGTCAGAGGTCCCTCTAGGCAATACAGATGATCTCTAGGTAGTGTGGCATGGTAGAACTGCCATTTTGGTGACCTGCAACCGGAGGGCAGCCATAGTCTCTATGTTAATTCAAGTCTACTTAAGCAAAATTTAACTTGAATCATAAAAGCACAATTAATTTCTCACAGTTGCATGGACTCCTTGGCCTGTGTCCATATATCTATTATTATTTTGTAAGTCCTTAAGATAATCTTCATTTCCTACATAACAACAAAGACTTCTTTATTCTCTCCTTCCACCTGTGAATGTAAGAGGACACAAAAGAGGCCTGCTTCTCCTCCACCAAAAATCACTCTCTCCAAAGAACCACTCTCAGTCATTTCCCCACACAGCATGTGTCTCTGTACAATATAGTGCTGCTCACCAGCAGTACAGGATGCAATTTCGCACGTCTCTCTCCCCCCTCTGCAAGTACACATGCAGCACACACTCATGGCTTGCTGACACTTTCGCATCAGGAATCTTCTCTCCTTTCCATAGTAATGGGTCCAGTTGAATTCTCACACCCAAACAACACACGGTGCTCCTTTTCAGGAATTTCACCCAGTGCGTTGTTGCTTTGAATTTGAATAAGCCAGTTGGAAAAAGAGAGCCCTACACCACTGTACTTAAAACAGGCATGTCCTTTTGCACCTGAAGCAACAGAACTTTATTAGGAAGCTGTCAGATATAGACAGACAGATTCAGGAGATTACAGTCACATAGGTCAGTGGGAAAGAGCAGCAGTAATAAAGAAGACAGATGATCTGTGGTACTCCAGATTGCTGCTGCTATACCAAAAAGGGTGCAAGTGCTTCCAGCACATCTGGAGAGGCTAATACCTTTGTCCTGAAGGTATTACCTGAATATGGAGTTATACTACCCTAGACAATGCACTGTGGAGTGTAGACAGGGACAAACTTGCCCCTACAGTCTCACTGACATAGTGTTTCCTCATCTTCCATCCTCCATGGGACCTTTTTGCTGCCACAAGCCTACATGTTTATAGTGTCATAGCAAACATTATGCAGTCACTTACTGCTCAAATCACCCTCTTTCATGCTCAGTAAGAACATTTCTGCTATCCCAAGAGTTCTGAGAGACACACTGCAAATAAAGACTATTGCAGGAAACTTATTCTTTAATAATGATTTTCCCTTTTTTTTTCAGCTCTCCTAACATGAGAGAAGTGACATTTTTCCTTAGTAAGAATTGGAAGGTCTGAACCAAAACAGTCCCCAGCACCACAGCACACTGCTGTTTCAGTGGAAGCTTTGTCTCATTGACAGTTGCTGTCACTAGCATCAATAATTTAAAGCCACAGACAATATGAAGTTGTAAATAATTTAAAATATATAATTTATGTCCATTCTTATTCTTGTAGCTCAGTCAGGACCCAAACTTTTTTATACCTGTATTTCTACTAAGGAGCACACACAATAGCCAGCCTGCAGCAGTTCCTTCAAAATACCTCCTATCATTTTTATTTGCTTAATATTTCAACATTGTGTTCTTGAAAGCAGAGGCTCTGGCATACTGTACCACACTAGAACACCAGGTTCTGAAACCCTTTTGTGTTAAAATGCTCACTAGAAGAACAGGAGCACTATAAAGTCATAGAAAATCCTTACATAAATAATTTGACCCAAAAAGAGTGACCAGAATTCTCACTGCTTACCAGAATGTTACACAAAAATATATTCAGTCAAAGTAAGATTGAGATGTGCTACACCTAAGAAGTCTTCCTCTGAGCAATACTAAAACAAACAAAAACTAACCAAAAAAATCAAAACAAAACCCAACTCTCATTTTAAAGTTGTCTGGAACTTAAAAGGATTTTTCCCCTTCTTCATAGAAGACAAATAAAGCTCTGTGGAAAGAAACCTTGTAAAGTTTTCCTTAAGGACAAGTTTCAGACAAGGACCCCTTCCAGTACCTTGTTTATTTTCCTGATATGAAGTATTCACAAATCAGATGTTAATTAAGTACCCAAGTTTAAAAACTGTGGGGTTAGTAAGTCTCCCAGGTGACAAGTGCCTTTGAACCACAGACATCCCAGTATTGTTGAGAGATACCGAGGGACTGCTGCTTGCTTTGTAAAAGGAAACACGAGTGCAGTTGTCACTCAGGAGAATATTCCTGTTACCAATATAATTTGCATGTATTAATATTTTTCTGCCTGTATAGTTGAGGTTGCTTTCTGAGCAAGGATGTTGAACTCAGTGATACACTGGTTTTCTGTTGAAGATGATGAAATTATTCTGATACAGGACTCAGAGCTCAGGAATGGGGGGTAGGGGGATCTTTACTTTTTTGTTGTTTTTTTAAAAGGAAAGAAAAGTTGTGGATTTTTCTAAAATTGATGCTCTTGCTTTAATAGGCTATCCTGGGAGGGGGCTAGTCCTTGTCTCTGGCAGGAAGTCTTTATTGCATCTCTCTTCAACTGCAGTAAGTTTCAGAGCCTCCAAAACAAAAAGTGGTTTGTGTACTATCTAGCTCTAAAAAAAAAAAAAGAAAACTAAAATAATTGTAAGGGCACAAGAAATCCCTAGATACAGAAGGAAAGAAAGAAAAACACTCTAAAGAAGATTCAGTCTTTCTTTTTCTATAAACTTTTTCCAAATTCTTCACATTTCACTTGTCCTCCCAGCAGCCTTATGTAGAAACTGTTCCCTTTTCACCAGTAACATCTCAATCCTCAAGCTGCTCTAGTGGGATCAGATCAGATAACGGGTGATGTTCTTATTCACCTGGATATAACCGATTGCTTTTGTTCATAGTTTTTTTGTTTTTAAACAATATGTGTTCTTGGTTGCTCAAACTGCAGTTTAATCCATTGTGTGCCCCCCTCTAAGTAGACTGTTGTAACCCCTGCAGAATTTAGCTACACTTCTAGGTGCAGAAACATAAAATAAGATTCATATAATCCAATTTTCCAGATTTTTTTTTTTTAATGCATTCAGAATTCCCTGAAGTAACAGGAAATCTTCCTACCTATTTTCCTATATGATTTATGTGAACAAGTGAAGTTCACCTCCAAGCTAACAGTCTTGAACAACTTTAGAGTCGATAGAGGAAAGCCAAATTCTTCTAGGTAACTATTAATCGTGTCAAAAATCATGCCTTTAAATTGTCTATTTCTACCTGGTACCTATAAGGGAAGCCAGGGATGCCTTCTTCAGATATATACTATGCATATAGAAGAAACAAAGTCGTGTGGAATGAGTCACATTGTGCCCCTGTCACTCTGAAAGACATGGAGATCTTCCAAGGGACAGACCAAAAAACATGCTTTAGACACAGCCTTCAAACACATGTAGAACACAGCGTGATTCCTGCAGCACTCACACTCCTAGTTCAGCCAAAGTGAAACCCTGCACTACAAAGTCAGACACACTTCTACAGCAGATGGGCAGGCAGGATCTCTTCATTCAGCCAGTACTAGTCTGAGCAGTATGACAAATAAAACTCTACAAATCTCACATTTCTGTATATCAGAATGATTAGCCAAATTCATGGCTGCACCTAGAACTGACCCAGATCTCCAAAACTTGTGTCTCCTTCTCTGGAGACTTTCAAAACCCAGCTAGATGCATTCCTGTATGAACTACCCTGGGTGATCCTGCCTTGGCAGGGAGGTTGGACTCGATGATCTCTGGGGGTCCCTTCCAACCTCTAAAGTTCTGTGATTCTGCTAAGACTTTTGAGGAAAATGGTTTCCAACTGAGACACCTGAGAAACTTCACCTTTGGAGGTTGAGAATGTGCAAAGAAAGCCTTTATATTATATGTTTGTCTATACACTAACTCATCCATTTATAAAGCTTTGATAAACAACACTACATACTTACCAAGGGCATTGCTTTTCAGGAACTAATTTCATGTAAGCAGACTGTCTTATTTCATCTGTATTCTGACTATGACACCTACAGGCCAGAGGAGAACTGTGCAAATAAGTGAAGATTATTTTTAGGGTGAAAAAACCCGTAAAATCTTGCCCACTCCATCACATGGAAAGCTACTAATGATAAGGCACTTAGCACTCCTGTTACTGAGCTAATAACAGTATGAATTCATGTGCTTTTCCTTTTTTCCTTTCAATTTAAAGTGGAGCAAACAACTGCTTTCTTAAATTTCTACAAGGGTATCTTTAATAGCATAGCTGTATGTTAATGAGAGGGAACTTTATGAATGCACAGATATTAAAATGAAGTGTTTTTCATCAATGGCTATTGAAAAACTAGCGCCAGAAGAGAATCATGACAGTTTTTGTCTTCCTCAAATTGAAAGAGGTCAGGAAAAAGGAGTGTTTGCAACAGGGCAAGGGATGCTGTAATTTGTTTGCCACTGGGTTCCACGAAAACAATGAATCTGAGTTGCCTTAGGCTGGTGAGACGTGGTGCCCAACCCAGCTGTCATTACAACTTCAGTAGTGACTCTACGAAATGAAAACTTGTTCAGGAGAACTTCAGCACATGAGGAGGGAAGAAAGGTGTCAATACAGAATGAAGAAATAGAAAAGACATGTTAAAATCTTTATCTGCTGAAGGCTAGATGTATCTGTTCAGAAAGATCACCTGTCTTTTTTCCATATGAGCTTCTTAAACGTGTCACATTACTGGGGAAACTACTTGGAAAATACAGTACATGTAAATGTCAGACTAGATCAACTTGCATTAACACCAACCACTATCTGCCTTTCAAGTATCAGCCTTTCCTCATGTAGCAGATCTTCTAGTCCTCTGATCATTCTCATTTTCCAAATTCCAAATCTTGAAATTCAAGACTAGGAACACAGCAAGATATGCATTTTGGATAAAGACCTAGAACCAAAACTCAGATCACTTCAGGCTTTTCTCTTAACCTGTTATTTGTAATCATAACCTACTTTCTTTATCATCAACAATTACTTGTCTTCTGTGACATTTGATATTGTTCAGTTTCTTCTTTTACTTATAGAGCATCCTCATTGTGCACTCAAATCTGAGATTAAAAGAAAAGCTTTTTAAGAAATACTATGACAAATAAAGCATATCTGTTAGGCATAGAAGTAAATGAGATGCAGAGCAAAGCTCTCAATAAACATTGAATCGCCATCAATCTAGTATACCTGCAACGTCCCAAACCAACAGAATTATTTTCCACTGAGTAATGTCTTACCAGTGGGGTACTATACATAGCATGATTAATTTTCACAGTGTAATGAGTTCTCCCCACCAAAAAAAGGCCAATCTAAATATATTTTGCAGCATTTGTCTCAAATTTAATTCATTCATTTACTCTAAAATATATTTATTGTAATTTTTATCTATGATACTGTCCTGGGAAACATGTTTCATGTGCATCCAGAAAGTTTTGTTGTTTGAGCTTGAGAGGTTCCTTTCTTTCTGTGATAGAGGGTAAATATACGGAGCAGGAAGACAGTGACACAGGTAAAGTCAGACCACTGCTTCTGATCAGGCAAAGAAGGGATAACAGATCAATACCCAGAAAGGTTTGACCAAAGGTTCTTTCAGTTGCAGATGTAAATTGCAGCTGAACAACTCACACCTCATGATTACACACCAAGGGCTAGCCTGTGCTCTGCCCGTGCCTACTGAGTTCATGCATTGTTGAATCGCCGTCAGCAAAGCCAAAGTTTCACCCAAGGCCTTACTATCACACCCTGCTGCCCCAAAACAGGGCATGACAGCCGCACATGATCTGGACTTCTGGTGAATCTGCTAACAGCTAGCTGGAGGGAAAGAGATAAAATCCTGTTACCTTCTGCATACTCTCCTCTCAAGAGGAAGATTTAGAACCCAGCAGCTAATCTGTCAAAGACAGGGTTTACTCTCACTTCAAGAGCTCTTGCTTTTTTGTATTCCTGATAGTCATCTCAAATAAATAATGATTTCTCCACTGTCATTCCACTCCTCTCAATGCTAATTACTCCACAGAAAAATGTCAAAGTCAAGAATTTACACCAAAGAAAGTCCACAAAACTTCCCTTGCAAGTGTACACAGACCAAACAGGGAAAAGGATAGAATTTCAGGAGCATTTTAAATTACAGATATTTGTAAATTATTTATTGATATTTAATGAATGACTGATACACACTGTTAAATTATTTAGTAGCAGAGAGCTCTTTTGAAGGGCTTTAGATTCTGCAGATATTTTTACACAGTAGTTCTGGTTTTCTTTTTTTTTTTCTTTGTTTATTTCCCCAGAGGACTAAATAGTCAAATTTAATAAAACCACAGCATCTGCCATCTACCTCACTTTTTTGATTGGGTTCAACCACTTCAATTATATTGACCTCTAACCAGGTACCAACAGAAAATCTAAGCCCATAGCAGAAGCTTAAACTGCCCTTCCACTTAGCCAGACCTTTTCTAAACCCTCAGCTACAGAAGTCACAACAAACTTAATCCATCTTACAGTTCTGCTCTCAGCAGAAGACGCCATGCAGGTAATGCTGTACAACACTGATGTGCCATCACCTATGAAATCTCACTGGTGGATGCCCCTAACTTCCACCATGTTTCTGACGTGTTTCAGAAACATGATGAGCTGCGTAAGTGCACAATAAATAGTTTCTTAGCAGTTATCCGAGGGTCCATAATCATCTTATTCCACAATGCCATCCAAATCATGGCTGAGTTCTAGTACTACATGGTGCCACCATGTAACAAGTACTGTGCTACAAAGCCAGAGATAGTTCTAGAAAAGAATTTGTCCTATGAACAGGAGAGAGCTAAAAGAAAGCCAAGTTTTGGAGGATCTTTTACCCACGTGGTCTGCACTATGCTACAAAGACCATTAGGATCATTGTGTTCAGGATTAAAAACTATCTTCTGTAGCACAGTACTCTCTAATATGTTGCTACAAGCTTGTGGCAGTGTGGCTGGAAAGATGTCTAGCAGAAAGGGACCTGGGGGTTCTAATCGACAAGCAACTGAATAGGAGCAAGCAGTGTGCCCAGGTGGCTAAGAAAGCCAATGTCATCCTGTCGTGTGTTAGAAATGCTGTGTCCAGCAGGAGTAGGGAAGTGATTGTCCCCTTGCACTCAGCTCTGGTAAGGCCACACTTTTTGGGCACCTCAATGTAAGAGAGATGTTGAGGTACTGAAGCAAGTGCAGAGGAGGGCAATGAAGCTGGGGAAGGGGCTTAGAGAATGAATCTTATGAAGAGCAACTAAAGGAGCTGAGGCTATGCAGTTTGAAAAAGAAGAGGCTGAGGGAACATGCTCTCCACAGCATGCTGTGGAGAGATTGGTGCTGGTCTCTTCTCACAGGTAATTACTGATAGAACAAGAGGGAATAGCCTCAGGATGAGACTAGGTAGGTTTAGACTGGACATTTGGAAAATTTTATTAACAGCAAGAGTGGTCAGGCATTGGAATGGGCTGCCCAGGAAGTTGATTGAGTCAGCAATCCTAGATGTATTTAAAAGTCATTCAGATGTGGTGTAGAGTAGGGTTATCAGTTGGACTTGGTGCTCCCGAAACCCTTTTCCAACCTGAATTTTTCTGTGATTCTGCCTCCCCAAAGGAACTGCATTAGTGAAGAGGCTACACCATGTGCTATGTCCCCTCCCATCATTCTTCCTATTCTCTACAGGTATTCAGGTTTTTTACTTCCATAAATAAGTTAAATTTTTACCAACTCTGCCACCTCTCTCTTACACCACACTAGTTCTTCCCTAATTTCAAACACTTTTGGACCCCATACTTGTGGAAGGGCTGGTGGGTTCCAGTGATTCCTCACCATTCATAGCAGCTTTTTCTTCCTTTCACCATTTATGCACCACATACTACTCATGCATGTGCTCCCCAGTCCCTGTCTAGAGCTGATTGGGTCATTCTTACAAATAATGCATTACAAGAATCCTCTTTCCTTAGTATTAAAATAAATTATTCATGTTCTTTACAAAATAAGCAGTTTTATTGTGGCTGATTAAGTCATATACCTAAGACACATTGTTTGCAGTATTTTTTGCCCATCAATCATTTAATGAATTATTCAGAAATATTTGTATTACACTGTTTCTGGTTATTTGGAGTCAGGGAAATAGATAAATATCCTTTTAACGTGTTCTCCCTCAACAGAGACTTGGACTGGGAGACGGGGAAAGTGCTGAGGGTTGCTTGCTGTGGGTGTTGTGGGAAATTGCCTACAAGTTTAAACAAAACAAACAAAAAACCCACAACAACAGAAAAACCCACAGGAAAAAAAAAAAAAGAAAAATATTAAGATTAAATATTTGTGATTGTAACTACAAGAAGTGTGACTTTTTTCTTTCCCTGTTCTGAAGCTGCTGCAGTTTAGTAATGAATTTGCTTTACACTGAATGCAGACTGAATCTCCAGGAAAGGGACACAATGAATAGGCCAGTAGGAAGGATTGAATGCTGATGTCAATTAAGCTGAAACCATGAAATAAATGAGGGTTTTCAGTGGTTGTTCTTCACAGCCACTCCAGTTTGGTATGCAAGGGAATGCTTCCCTTTTATTGCAATAGTAAATTTCAGAGCACACAGAGAGAGAGAGGGAGAAAGAGAGAATATTGGCATTTCAATCAGGGGAGCTTCGCAGACACACGCACAGCCCACTCAACTCTGTGTTGAAAGCTTTATGAAAGGAAGCCTGTAGGATATCCAAGAGATTACTTACAAGATTCTAAGGGATGGATTTTTACGAAATCCTTATAACAGAGGCTGGAGCCCTTGTTGCAAGTGAATTTGAAATACGCCCCTGAGCTCCTCAGTCTGCAGACAATGCTCACAGGTATCGGGGTATACATGCATACCTACATTTATTACAACAAACAGACATGGTGCTTGTTGCAAATACAAAGATAAGGCATCAGTCTCTAAGATTTTTAAAAATCAATGGTGTTTGTAGGGGCTGCTATTAATTTTCATCATCACACCAGCCATTCAGGAAACAAGGTTTGTTGTCTGTTGCTTTAGCTTCTGAAGAGGGAAAATAGCCATTGCACTGAAATGACAGACAGAACAAGGTTTTACGTCTTCAAGTAATCAGAGACTACACCATCTTATGCCTTAATAATGTTCTGAGAATTTTCTTGAGGAGCTAATGCTGCACAAGGATAAAATGTAGCCCTCAGCACATTAGTAAAACATTTGCACACTACTTTCTTGCTAGAAAAAAGGGGAACTCTTCCACATATGCTAAGATGATTCTCAGAGGACCTGCAGATTTTCCTTGGCCAAATGATTAAATCACAGTCTCTTCAATAAACTGGCAATAGCTTTGCTAAGCATTTTGATAAAGGGTGCTGCTCAACAGAATGTGACAGTTCACATAAACAAAACATTTAACTAGTTAAGTTATTCAGAAAAACACTCTAAAATGGGATTTTTTTTTTTTTTTTTGTAATAAAGCTCTAGGGGCAGAACTGACAGCTAATTTTAGTTTATACCATGTTTATCAATAACAAGAACAGACCTTGAACCTAATGTTCCAGAGACCTTATAATATGTAATGTGATCTGTTTACAGCTGCTACATAATTAAAATTATAACACAGTTCCCATTTTGAGATGTATTTTTCCCCTCAGCTGAATCATCCAAACAGAGCTATTGCAGTGAGGTTTCTCAGATTAATTGATATCTGTATGGGAGTTAGAAAGAAAAATCACTGGAATCTAGGTTTAGGAAGAAATAAAACGAAGTAACCCATTTCTGTAGAGAGTTTTTTGCTGTCTCTGTGCACAAATTGCCTCAAATCAGTTTCTCTTATGTTTCATCTCCTGTAATTTAGAATGCCTGTCACACCACCATGGACTTTGATCCCCTGCCTTCAGGTGGTGCTAAATTCATTTAGATTTTGCTGTATAATTGCCGCATTACTTGTAAAACTGTTTAGTCACAGTAAGTCAGCTGATACTTTGAGTCAGTGGCAAAATACAGTATGCAGTTTTGCCGAAGGTGTGACCTCATTTATTTCACATAACAAAGGATGGTTTGTTGTTGTTTGGTGGTTTGTTTTGTTGTTTGGGGTTTTTTTAGCTCTTTGAAAAACTTTGAAGCTGTTTATTCCTATTTAAAATATGAGCTAAGCCTGTCTGATGTATCCCATCGAGACACTTATTGCAGCTTTTGGTTGAGCAAACAAAGGTGGCTGGACTTTGGATGTATCATATGATTACACTAAAGCTGGGGCCTCGGACTGTAACATGATCACTGCTGGTTCAGTTTTCTTAAAGGGCTAGGAAGTCTTCTGCTGCTGACAGCTGGATAGGAAAGCTCACCTTTTCTGTGATCCTGCATGTCCAGGACCACATTAACTGGAGTGCAAACCCACAGAAATCAATAACTGCCTAAAGAACAATGCACCTCTTGGCATAAGTCAGAGTGACAGATACTGACCACAACAGTGCAAGGAAAAAAGTACCTAATCTTCAGTTGGTTTCTTGCTGCATAAGATGAACAGCATTTGTTTGTTCCTAAGCAAAGTACAATGAAAAAGTATAGGCAGGTAACTGCAGGTAAATGTATCTAGTTAAGTCCTGTGAAATAAATCTGGACTAACGAGGATTTTTTTCCAGACTAGTGAGTAAAAATCAATGTGCATTGTACATTGCATGTGACACGTGCAATGGTCTTCTCATTTAAATGTCAGTTTCCCTGTTCTGTTATCCGCACAGCACCTGCAGTTGCTACCAAGGATAGCAGCTTCCACTGACAACAATGATAATTGTGAAAGATGAGCACTTCTGTACTTGCAGGAGAAAGGAACCCAGGAAAGGGGTAAGATCACATTCAAGGGAAAGAAGGATAATAAATTCCTGAGCAATTAGCTACATGCCATCACCTCCAGGTGGCTGACCATGACTCAGACATGTAAGCAAAACCCTATACTTGCTCTTCCAGCTTTGGTTAAGAGGATAGAACTAAGAATGGGAGAAAGAGAGGAGCTAAGAGAACGAAAACCCACTGCCCTGGGGCGGTGCAGTAATATCTAAGAACAGACCTGTCTGCAGCAACCAATGCAAGGTAAAAATGGGCAAAAGGGGCATAATTATTTTGTGCCCAGAAACATGCTGTTCTATCCAATTGCTTTGCCTCACCTAGCAGGGCACTTCTCAGAGAGCTGTCATGCAGTTCATAGGTGACAACGGCCCTGCAGAAGGCTGCAGCTTTCCTGTGGAAGGGAGCCAGACCCAAGGTATAGTTGTGTCCCAAGAGGCCCAGCGATGCCAGCTCACTTTCTTCTATAGCTGAGGATATGAACTGCCCAGAAGCCTTTGTGCTAGCACTGCCAAACAACCAGTTATACACTGGCATATGTGCTGTACCAGAATTGTTCACCATCCACGTGCAATCGCAAAGCCGCCATTTAACCACCCTTGTCATAACCTCAACCTTTCAGAAACTGTGCATTGTAATTGAAAACAATTGTTTTCTCATGGTTTCAGGTGCCAAAGAAATCAGTGCACTCCACTAGTTTTATGCCTTCTAGCAGCACTATTCACTACAGACAACTGGATCAGCACTGTACAGCTGCTATTCCTACAGTTTTTCATCATTTGCCTGAGTTTATACAAGTGATAAAACAGAGGGGGCAAGGCATCCCTTAGCCAGAGGTAAAAAGCTGCCATTTCTCCCCCTTGAAATAACACAAGTGTGATAAAGTCTGTGTGATTTGAATAGAGATGCATTGTGCAGGGGGAAATTCACAAGTAGAATACAGCATTTTCCTTGAGCCAAATACATTTTATGTAGTTTTGCACACTGTAATAAATTATTACACAGAAAAAAAAAGGGGGGGGGGGGGGGGGAAAAAAAAAAANCCCACTAGTACAGGTTACTCAAGGCCTCCTCCAACCTGTCGTTGAACACCTCCAGGGAGGGAGCAGCCACAACCTCCCTGGGCAACCTGTTCCAGCGTCTCACCACCCTCACTGTAAAGAACTTCCTCCTGATATCCAGTCTAAATCTTCCCTCTGCCAGTTTAAACCCATAATGTTACAAATAAGGTAGAAAAATCTTATTGAAGGATACCTGAGTCACAGAGCTATGGGGTCCTGATTTATTGGTGATACAGGCTCATTGCTGATGCCACAATTTCTATAGACACAACTAAAATGTAGAATTCATCACATTTTCTTGTCCTTATTGACACAACCTTTTCATGTGGAATTTCACATTGTAAAAAGCTCACTGTCAACAGATTGACAGATTACTTGCTTCTCTGTAGTATATATATTATAAAAAGGATATTACATGTTACACTCTGCTCTGTCAGCATTAATCTTCATCTGGAATGTGTATATAGCTCATTTTGATCTCAGCCATATCATCTTTTTTGCAATGTTACAATTGTTAGTAAGATTCCAGAATGAAAATACAGACTACACGTGGGGTTAACAAATTTCACTCATTTGAGGAGTAAACCAGGGAAAATGACAGTTGGAGGGGAACTGTGTTTGTGTTAATAAACTGTACCTGCTGCTCTGCTTAGTACACAACAGTTCAGAGTACAGCTTTTCAGACTGCAAGTCTGGCTTCCCTGGGGATGTTCAAAGCAAGCCTAGGGAAAGCAGGGGGGAAGAATACATTCTCTTGCTTAACCGCTTCCACTTACAACCCAGTAGAAGCCAAACAGCTGGCTATCTGTGGAATATTCAAGAAAGGATTCTCTTTCTGCCATGACCTGAAATGATGATTCTGCAACTATGAAAACTGTCCTCTTGTGACCCTTAATTATCAAACTTCTGTGCTTTGGTAATATAGAGGGAGGGAGGAAAGGCAAAAAACTGTTCTCTCCCTTGAACACACTTGAGTGAAAAGAAGTGGCAAAATGATTATTAAGATTCCTGTGGTGTCTTGAAGTGAATGTTAGACATCTACCCTTGAGATACTTATAAATTTCTATCTCTTTTCCCTATTATTCTATTTTCTTCTGACATTAAACAACACATTTTGACCCAAAGTGTTGTGTAATGTTATCACTTGTTATTGAAGAAGAAAGAAGTGGCTCCACAAAATAGGGAAGCGATTCCTATGTATCACTTACCTTCATGACAAAAGGGTGATAGGGTTTTACTAGTAAATTGCCTTATTACTTTGAATGAGAGATGTTATAGGAAAACACAGAAATGTGTGTTTATTACTATGCCCTGGTAACAATTATTGATCCAAGAGGTTTATTTTAGCCCTCTTGTTTAATGTAGGGTCGTTATGGTCTCCTGTGCTGTGAGCTGCAATATTTAAAACCTCATTAAGCTCATGACCTTGCAGTTAACCTGTTGGCTTGTTGTTTTCTTCTCTGTGGTAGGTCTGGAAGCAACAGATTTAAGCAGCAGAGGTCACTGTATTATTATTGCAACATTCAGCTAGTAGTAACAACTCCACCATCCCTCATATGGAGGAAAAAGGCACAGAGAGCCATGATGAGGACAGAGACATGGACTGTACATGAGCACAAGTAAGTCTTTCTTTTTGCTGCTGTAGGCAGTGCTACCAATGCCCTGCTATTCACCACAGTCACAAAAAACAGTCTAGAATCTGCCCAAGCAGTAGAGCCACATGCCTGGAAAAGAGTACAGAATACACGTTTTGGTTTAGACTTATGGTTCAAAGCTTTTCCAGGATCTTTGATGACAATACATATACCATCTTTACTAAATATTAACATTTCAATACCTTATGCTTTCCATTATGTTTTCCTCTCATTTACTGCAGAGAACAAGTGAAAAGTGATTTAAGTGTTCTTGAAATTCACCCAAATACCATTTGAAGAGCGGTGGTTTCTTAAAAAGATTCTAGTACTCCCAAAATTAGAGTCAATGAAACATGGTTCCATCAGTCCATAACAATAAGCATTGTATAACTGGAGAATAACTTATGGTGTAAATAGTGCTCTGCCCTGAACCCCTCACAAGCCTCAACTCTGCCAGAGACAGCAGTACACAGCAAAAGAAATTGACCTGGTGAGAATGTGATCATCCTGCCAAGCAAAGGAGCCCATGCACACCACAAGTCCTGGCTGTGGTAATCAACCACTCTTCTAAAAAGCTTGACATTTTGAGCCATTTTTGTGCATTAAGACAAAGTCCATTGGCTGCTCCCATCAGTCTGGGTTTGAGGCACTGATGATTGAAAGACAAGAGTATGTAATAATGATCTGAATAGGAGCAGTGCTTTATGTGAAGTATTATGTACAGTAATACCTGTGTAAAGGAGCAGCTGAAGCCACTACGTTCATATGTTTCACCTTTGACAGCCACTTGTGGCTGACTGCTTAATGGTAAATTTGCTGCTAAGATGAAACTGCCAGAAAGCCTTTGTAAAGATTCGCCACAACCCCTTGGTAGTCCTGGGCCCTGCATGACTGTGTACTGCCCCCTCTGGAACCATTCCTCCAGGTGTTTATGGCTCAGAGGTACCTTTGGTGTAACACATACCATAGAAAAGTACCCAGTTTTTAATTTTAGATACAGCAATGACAAACTTTACAGTCAATCGTGAATCAACTATTCCTTTGTTTTTCACACTTTCAGGTAACTTATTTATTCTGCAAAAAATACCAGAACTGTTTTGTAACCTCTGAAATCTTGTTCTCATGTTTTGATCCTTTGACATGTGTCATTATAAAGTGTCACCATAATATGCAGACACTGCTTTATTTAGAACACAGAAGTGTGGAAAACATTCACACCCCGAGGCACTACACCTGCCCTCAAGCCCTGTCAAGGCCATTAGCATATACAATCAACTTGTCTCCAAGCTGCAGCTGCACTTCATAACCCAGCAGGGTTGCTCTACAATAGATAATGAGATTCACCAAATTATCCACCCACAACAGCTAAGAGAAAGGGATGGGAGTAGGAGCTTTCTTCATTGCTTCTCATGGTTATAAGAATTTAAACAAATATTTTTATAAGGATTTGTCTTAAACAGTCATTTTTTGTAAAGACTTACCTTGACCAAACATCTGTGTGGAATGACCAGCTTTGGTAAACATAAGACATTTAAACTGAGATAATATGAATTTGGGAAAATCATACTGAGCCATGACATATGTATCTTTCCAGAAGAAGAAGAGGCTGAGGGGAGCTGATAAGTTGCCCTGGTTTTGGCCGGGACATAAGCATAAGGTAAACCCAGATTCAGTTGTGTGAGGTCACAAGTTGCTAGAGGGTTTTCCTGTGACTGTGCATTTGTGTCTGTGGGCTGTATCAGCATTGTTGCCTGTTTGGAAAGAAACCCAAACCCAGAAATAAAACCAAAACAAAACAAAGGCCGAGGTAGCTAATAAGCTTCTACCAGACAGGAGGTGGAAGTGATAGAACTGGGCTACGAAATCAGCAGTCAAGGTATCTGCTGAGAAACAGATGTGTGCAGTTCTGGCATCCAGAGGCACCAATGTCATTTCATCAGTTTCTAGACAGATTTGGGTTACTTGGTCATCCATACCTCAGCATGCAACCAGCAGCAATGTGTCCTAGAAGGTCCATGAGCGGAAGGGCAGGCTGTCTGCAAAACAAGAGACAAGGGGCATGAGAATGCTGTGGCTAAGTCACAGCATGTGATCACTCACCTCCCAGTACCTGTGACATGAGGAGAGGTACTGCTGCCACACAGTGTCCCTAGCCCTGCTGTAATGAATCTCACCAGCCACCCATGGGACAGGAGGCTGGACATTTGGTAGTTGCTGTGTGGATGAGCATGGTCCCATGGCCAGCAAGGTAAATGTCCTCATTGGCCCCTCAGGGACTCAGACCAGTGCTGAGCACGAGGCATTTATTGTAACAAGAGCTGGCAACTGGAGAAACGCACAAGGTGAATTCAAGGTTTATGTACAGCATGTTTATGATAAAGAATACATATATAAATATCTAAAGGGTGTGTGTCAGGGGGATGGAGCCAGACTCTTCTCAGTGATGTCCAGTGACAGGGCAAGAGGCAGTGGACAATATGGAACACAGGAGATTCCATGTAACTATAAAGAAAAAAAAAATCTTCACAATGAGGGTGTCGGAGCACTGAAACTGGCTGCAGAGAGGTCGTGGGGTCTCCATCTCTAGAGTCATCCCAAACCTGCCTGGACATGTTCCTGTGTGATTTACTGTAGGTGATCCTGCCCAGGTGCGGGTGCTGGACTAGGTGATCTTCAGAGGTTGCTTTTCAAACCCTACCATTTTGTGATTCTGTGAAAAGGCTATTACTGTGTTCTCTACTAGCAGCAAGCAATCAAACACTTGACTTCTGCTGGCACTCTTCGTATGAAGAAGGATTTATGATTGCAATGTCTAAATCCTGTTGAGGACAGCTTATGGTCACGCCTGACACACAGAAACCTCGAGGATTCAGGAGCCAACACGGCAAGTTTTTCAAACTCCACAATTTATGACTGAAATGAGGAGAAAACCTCTGTAAGCCGAGGAACACACTTCCCCCGAGATTTGCGTGAGGTAGCCACACACTCCCCTGTTCTGCAGACCTGAACTAGAGGTTCACGGTAATGCCTTTTTTCCCCAGCCGCGCCATCACCCTCCAACATCGGACAGCCCAGAACAGCTAAGCGCTGGCCACTCCATCCCTCCTCCTTGAGGAGGATGTGCCCACACTCAAGATGGCCGCCCGTCTCTAGTGTCTCAGATGAGCTTTGAAGCCGCACGACTGCGGGTTAAGATGGCGGCTATTTACCTGCGACCTCTGCGGAGCTTGCCCGCGGCCAACATGGCTGTCGCTCCCATAGTACTTCCGCCGGCAGTGAAGCTAGTTTGCCGTCAGTCAAGATGGCGACCTCCAGAGAACAGCGGAGAGTAGTGGTTCGGAGGCTGTGGTGAGCGGACGGGGCGCGGGGCTGGGCTGGGCTGGGCTGGAGGCGGGTTGTAAGCGGGCAGCCGTTGAGGCGAGGTGAGATGAGGTTGTGCCTGCTGTTGGATCAGGGAGGAAGGCCCATACAGCGCGGCTGCCGCGCTGAGCGGCCGGCCGTGAAACGGCGGGCCGGGGCCTGTGGGCTAGGCCGGTGTTCCTCACGTGTGGAGGCCGTGGAGCTCACCCCTGATCTGCCGCAGAGACGGAGACTGCAGGCTGCGAGGCTGCATCCAGTTGGATCCCGGGAAGAGTAGGATGGTTCTTAAGCCCCCGGTTTCCTGAGAGTCTCAGCTTCCTCTGTAGGGAATGGGCTTTGTGGGTGGTCAGAAATTCCACCCTATGCAGTGAATTAGCTATTAGTGGGGCTCTTAAGGATTTCTTCAGTGGGATAGAGTAAACAGTCCAGTTCTGTCTTCTTTCCTCTGCAGCAGAGCTACCTAACTTTATTCAGAATATAAAGAGTTACTTCTACTCGAGATTTACAAGATGGTTAACCGTTTGGTGTATCCATGAAACTACAAATCAAAGGTGAAGGTTCTTGACAGCTATTAACTCTGCAAGCTTGCCGTATGTAAATGTAATGCATCTCATGGAAGCTGTTTGGGGCTGTGTGTCAGCTGCTATCAGAATCAAGTTGTTTCTGCCTGCCGTTTATGTACTAGCAGCATTAAGAAATGCTAGTTTGACTTGCATGTGCGTGTCACTGCCATAAGAAGGGAAGAAACTGCTGCGGTTGCAGAGGTTGCTTTACTAGTGATGATCTGGTTGTTTTCTTCTGACAGATACACCCCGATGGTAAACACGATCCATTTTTCATGTGGGAAGAATTGCAGAGGTTGAATAACCAGCTCCTGGCATGACTTCTCTTCAGAACTCACATTTTTCACCTGTACTTCTAATCTGACACTTAGCCAGAAGGATCTTTTGAGAGCTTCTTAGTGTTATTGCTACCACATAAACAGAGGTCATAGTCACACTGCTGTTATGTCCTGGGTACGCGTTGCGGTCAGCCGATCCAGTGAGGATATATTTGATGAAGATGCAGATGAAATGTATCTGCTACAGAAAGAATGGAATGGCACCATGAAAAAGAGACTGAAGGTATTTCTGTAATATTAACCACTTTAGATTTACTCATGCACACCTTGATAATACACATATGGTCAATTTGAAGTAGAAAACTAAGAATGGCTACTTAAAAGATTTGGGGCATAGGTTCTTATGAATGTCAGGATATTTTTAGCACAAAGTTACAGAAACTGTCCTGGTAGTCATCAGAGCAAAGTACTGTTTTATCAAAAGATTGTGTGTTTATAAAAGGCAAAATTCTGATGTGCGCTATTTGCTTCATACTTGTAGGTGTACCCCTAGTAGATATAGGGCAATGCAACTAAACACTGCTAATAAAAATGTATGACATGTTTGGGGGTTGAAGTACAGTCAAATTTAAGATGTGCAACTCCACCCAGAACCAAAATTGGATGTTGTCGTATGAGTAGTTCTTTGGCTTATTTATTCTCGTTGTGAAAAAAGTGTTTCATGCAAGCTGGCTTCTGGAGCCTGTCGTTCCCTGGAATTCTACAGGGAACAAAACAAATACATAAACCCAGATTCCTTCAACAGATACATGATCATTCAGAGTGGGGCCAGGAGGACTCATCTGCTCATGGGTAAACAACATTTGTCTGGAGAG
This sequence comes from Eubucco bourcierii, assembly GCA_013396675.1. Classification (NCBI taxonomy): domain Eukaryota; kingdom Metazoa; phylum Chordata; class Aves; order Piciformes; family Ramphastidae; genus Eubucco; species Eubucco bourcierii. The sequence continues at coordinate 414,245 of VWZE01004432.1, forward strand.
CATGAATGAAAGCTGTTGTGCAGGCTGTTGATGAGGAAGAGTATTCAACAGAGCTGTTGTATTCTCCAAGGAAGTTTTCTGCATCTAAGTGCCTTGAAAACGCTGGCTTTCTTAAGAGGCTGTTCAGTGTTGCACAAATCCCTCTAGTATTTTGTGAGGAGATACTGCAAAATCACAAAATGTTACTGAGGTTAGAGCTCTATAATAGGCAAAATAAACCTTCCTGGCTCTTTATCTAGCAAGGCCACCAGTTGTCATCTCTCAGGAGCAGGTAGAAAGTGTCATTCTTACAACTTGCAATTTTAGTATGGGAAAAAGAAATACTCTAAATGATATGGTAATGGGATTAGAATATAAATATATTTATATTAAAATCATTAGCTGCTTCTTACAGAAAGCAATCATGATGTTTTCTGTATTTATGTGACTCACTCCATCACTGTCTTTTTTCCAGTGTAGCTCTTGAATTGGGTGAGATCTGGGAAATAGAAAAGCAAGGGTTTGCAGCCTATTTTTAGATGTCAAGGATTCTGTTCCTCAGGGAATTCTTCCTGAAGGAATTGGTCATCAGCAAGCACACTTTCCTGCAGATTTGTCTTATTTTATGATGTTTCTGAAAATACAGTGCTCTGCAAAAAAGCATGTTTTGGTTTGGCAGTAGAGGTGTAGCTGAGAGGGGTGTTGCAATCTAGAAGCTGTAATTTAGGAGACTCAACACTTGTTTAAACTTTTTTATTGCTGTGAAATTGTCATAGGTCCAGCTTTTCAACTTGTGAACAACCTGTTTTGCTACTCTTACTACAGGAGGGCTACAGGGAAGGAGTTGAGGCTGGGAAAGAACTTGCACTCCAGGAAGGCTTTAATCAAGGTTACAGACACGGCGCTGAGCTGATGGTTACATGTGGCCAGTTCAGAGGAATCCTGAAGTAGGTTACAAACTCCCTAAGGTCATCTGTGTGTGTGTGTGTGTGTGTGTTTGTAGGGTGTGTGCAGAGGGAGCATGTATGCAAGTTTTTTTAAATTTTAATTAGGAAAAAAAAAAAAAAAAGCATAGCCAATCTGTCCACAGAAAGCAATCTGAGAATTCTCAAGTCTCAAATACAAGGAGTTGCCTACCTGGGGTGGTGAGTGATCAATCTTGAAAGTCCTCCTTCAGTTGCTCCTCCAAAATTATCTGAATCTCCCTCTTTAATACTCAGTTCTAGTGACTGAATTTCCCAGAAAGTGTAAATGAGATTGTACATAGCACAGATGCCTTGTTACTTTGTCGTCTCTCTTCGATAGCTAGAGATCTCTCTGGGTATGTCTAATCACTGTTTTTTTCCTGTTTTTCACTTTTCAGTGCTCTCTTATCCTGGTGTCGTTTTAATGGACATGATTCTGCTTTAAGTGAGATAAATAATCTTCTTGATATGGTTGGAAAGCATGAAGAGGATGTCCTTAAGTATCTGAATTCTATTGAGCATCAGCCACATCTTGGACACATTTTAGACTCTGTTCAGGACATGGACCTTAATCACATAGCTCCAGCTGGGACAGAGCACAATGAAGATAAAACTGGAAAACATGAAGACATTGGCAGCTGTGGTGGAAACATTTGTAGAAACAGTGGTGAGGTTGGTTCCCCGCAGCCTGGTGGCAAGGCAGAACTCTTCACAGATCCTGGAAGGTCAACCCTTGCTTGGGTTAAAAAGCAGACTATTTGGCTAGTAGAGCAACTTGGCTTATCACTGGATATAGTCCATCACATCCAGCAACTGGAACACTAGTTTTTCTCTCTCATGGTGTATCATATTCTCTCAGCTGAATTCAATTCTCAGTTCATGGACCACATACAGGTTGATGCATCACTTCTTCTTTAGGGAAACCTGACTTTGATACATCCCAGTAGGGGTCATTTCTGTAAATCTTCACTGTACTTTGGCTCCTGGCAAAAACCTGTTGCCTTCAATCTTAACTTTCACAGAAAGAGGAAGCGGCTTTTAAAGCTCAACAAAGACTTACTAAACATGTTTCTGTTGTGTATCAGAAGCTGTCATTTCACACTCACTTTCTCTCTTGGCAGAGGTTTGCAAATCAAGCAGGTCCCTTAAGTATCCCCTCTAAGTAGGTACACTTTAGTATCTCAAAAATAAATTTCCCCCTTGTCCAGTTCTGTGGACAAGCACTTCTTGCAGAATAAGTTGCTGATCGTGGTATTCTAACTCAAAATAGAAGAGAATTTGCTGCTGATTTCTAGAATGCTGTGACTCTCTGGTCACTACATAAAATGTAGACATTTTCTACCTTTTACCAAATTCTTCCTCTTCACTTTTTGTAACTACTGTTTAGTGCCCCTTCACAGTTTAAAACTATATTTTTTCTTTCTCACACCATTCTGGTTACTTCTGCTGAAAACACCATTCTCTTCAAATGCAATGTTACTGACGATTGCTTTGCTTTCCTGTTAGACCATCCACACCTATCCTGTTAGACCACACTGAACACATTTCCAGTCTAATGAACTTCTTCATGTTATATTTATTTTCCCAGTTTCTCTAGCCTGTACTCTTTACCTCATTCCTCTAGTGGTTTCCCAAACTCTAAAAGGAAGCCAGACTAATTGACCTTCTTTCAGGAAACCCTTGCCTGTCACATATGCATCTGTCTGACAACTTTGTGTGCCAGTGTTCTGTACTGGACTGCTTTTCCTGTTTGCCTTACCTGTAGCTGCAAATTGCTCTAGTGAGGAAGTGTTTTATTTGTCAATATCTATCTCCATTTTACACTAATTAAACTGATTTACAGGAAATTAGGAGTTGCTTGTTTTAAGTTGCTTGTAACTTTCCTTTGTGTCTGGGCAAACTGGAATTTTAAATGTGACTTAGCTATAAGCATGACTTTGCTGTGCCTGAAAACAGTTTTACACCTTGATGCCAGAAAAAAAAGGTAAAAATCACCTGATTTTCAGAGACTGAGTTTACAACTTTTGTACTAAAGACTATTGTCCTTCCACAGAGTTAGTATACTGTGAGTTTGGCTGCCATGTAGCACCTGTGGAACTGTAAGAGTTTCTTATTGAACTTGTTTCTGAAATAGTAGACAAATAGGGCAGGCTGCATCAATTACATATGAACAAAATGGTTCAGACAACTTTCTCAGTTTATTTCCTGTAATGCTGACATGGATAAACATTTCTACAAGTGCACACACTACGTTGTATCTTTTATCAGCTTTGTTAGACAGAAATTTCTTCAATACTCTGGTAGAATATGGTGCAGGGGAAAAAAAAAAAAAAGTTACCAGAACAGCATTAGACTTCCCAATTCAGAAATTTACAACTTCAAATTCAAGAGTATTACATCTGTGTATTTAATAACGTGTAAAGAGGAAACTCCATTCACAAGTGACTTAGTGAGCTTGCCAACTTCTCTCCAACTACTTCTGCAAGAGCAATTTATGCCAGGGAAAACTTTTTCTTATTTGATTATTAAACAATAGACTGTTTTTCTTATCTGTCATAACAGCTTCTGTACTAGCTGTGGAATTATTTCCCTCCACTCTGCACAAACTTTGTGTGCTTACTGGGGAGTTGTTTTTTCCATGTTACCATCCAGAGTTTCCAGTTTGGCTGTGAAGAAATTTTCTTTGAGGCTGCCTGTAATACTTGACTTATCTGTCATTGCCCAGTCTTGCTGACCAGCAACAGAAAGACTTTCTTCAAAACTTAGAATCTGTAATTGGCTGAGATGGTTGTTCAGGTGTTTGTGTTGCTTCTGCTTCCATGTCTTGTGTTTCACTATCAGCTTTCACCTTGGCAGCATTCCTGAAAATAGCTCTCATGACCACTGGGACTGACATGCAGCTGTGGGAGGAAATGAAAAGTTAGTCGTTACTACAGACTTCACCTACTCTTCAGCTATGGCTGGCACCTGAACAATGGGTGTAGCACTACCTCCTTGTACAGCCTCATAGGTATGACACTGTTACTGCAGTACAACTGCATATGCTGTACAAGAAACATATGTTGACGTAAGGAAATCAAATGCAGGATCTTTGAGCTTAGGGGTGCAGAGAAGCTTTGACAGAAACACTGGGAGAGTGTGGTAAAAAATGTCATAAAGTTGTTCATAACGAATACCTAAATGATATTGAAATACACTGATTCTTTGAGTTTTATAATGTAATTTCCCTGTTTTGTGTTAACAAATGGAGAGTGTATCTGCTCTTGAACACCATCTACAGTAGAGGTTTTTTCCCCTCTTAACAACAGAATCGACTGGATCCAGGAATAGTATCTGGTATATCCTGTGACTTAAAGATAGAGCAGGCTAATTAAACAGGCTCAAAATGCAGCCCACACTGATCTTGCTGTCATCAAATAAACACTAGTTGCATATTAGCTTATGCCAAATGAATTAGCGACAAATTGTTTCTCTGGCTTATGTTCATATCTCTGAGCAGCTTGCTGCTCATGGAATTTGTTTCAGAAAGCAAGCCAGAGATGGTGTGGTAGACATGTCATATATGTTTCACTTCTGAAAAGAAGCACTGAGTGGTGCAAGGTGGATGTGCAAAAAGTCTTTTTGTGCAGTTTTAACAGTCCTGAGCCTGTTGTGGGCTAGAGTCCTCAGAAAAGCATGCTTACAAAATCAAAAAGCAACTTTATAAAAGGTAAAACTCTTCATTCACGAGTGTTGCCCTGCTCACATAGTTTCTGCTAGAAAGTAACACTTCCCCTAACTACTACTGTTTAACATTTTTGAAAGAGACACTCAAGAGACGAGCCTATTATCACTACTTCCACTTTTTACTAGAGTGAAGTTTTCTGGTTGCTGAGTTTATGGCAGTTGGAGCACACTGCTGCTTCCATTAAATGGATAGCTAGGGTTCATTCCAAGTGTTCTGAAATAAAATGAAACCACATACCGCTTCGCAGCTCTTGCTATAAAATCATCACTGGCATTTAGAGTTGGATCCTGGGGATTTAAACAAAGGTGGCACTGGACTTCTCTGGAACTTACAACATCAATTGCCACTAAGAAAGAACAGAAGTACATCAAAGTAAACATTTTACAAGCACTGAAAGCCATCCTTTCATTCTGATGTTTCAAGAGAGCTAAATTTGCACTCAACAGGAAGGGGCTTGCAGCAGTTCTTGTTCAAGACTTGGTATTTTCTTAATAAATCAGAAACAGTGAAGTTACAATTCATTAACTGCAGGTCAAGACAGAACAGGACTTGCATTTACTTTCTGTGCTGAATACAGATTGCTTTTTAGTAAGTGTTTCATACGCAACAGCTGCTTCCTGTTTTTGATGGCTTCCACACCACTGAGAGTAGCCTTTAGAAAATATTTGTAACCCAGAAGCATAGTGCGGGAGCCCAGACAAAGCCAAGTCTCTTGTCAGCCCAATAAAGAGGGACAGTATCAATAATTCCACACATACCACAGGCTAAATTCTCTTTCATAGGATGACAGAAAAAGACAGAAAAGCTGGTGCTCTTGTGTGGTACCACTTCAAAGTAAAGCAGTTGTGAATCATCTAGAAATAAAATAAACATTTAGTGATATCCATACATTGAACCTAGACTCTATTTGGCTGAATCACATGTCAGAACTTTAAAAAAAAAAAAGATACAGTGCAATTTAATTATTTATTAATATGCCAACTTGCTTTGTGCTTCTAGAGGTGTCAAGCCTATGAGAACATTAAAATATATATATATATATACTTAACAAAGTGTAATACTGGAGTTAAGGAATTTTGTTACCATCTAAAATATTCCCCAACAACTGAAAAGCTTTGGCAGGGGAGCAGTAATATTAACACTCATCTCAGAAGCTAGTTTCTTGCTGGTGCTCTGCCATTCCTTCCAATCACACCATTTACCTTCATTGATAAGCCTCTCTGAGACACAGCTGCTAACAAGGCTGTTACGTGCCACCTGATGTCGAAGGATCTCTATTATGCCAGGCACACACTTTGGGTGAGTAAATGGGATTTTATCAACCAAGGCTCCTTCTAAATCTGATTTTCCTGAGCCCTTGTTTATGAAGTAACAGTGCTTTGGGCAATCTGGAAGAGACTGAACAACAATTACAGTGGTATTTCAAGCACTCAAAACAAGAAAAATGAAGCTTGATGTAATCAGGCAACTTCATGGTCTGACAGCAAAAATAATTGTGAGAGACACACTTTGAGCACGTCCAGCACCTCTCTCTACATTTCAGTAGGTGTAATCCATCGAGAAAGCTAAACAAGAGCCACTTTCCCTCCAAAATGCATCCAAAGTAGGAGAATATACCCAGAGCCAAGTGATCAGGCAAGTGCCACTAGTTCTTTCAACCACTCTTAAGGGCCCTGCAGGCTGTAGAAATCCAACCAGAATCTCTCAGAAGCACAGCAGTGCTGCCTGACAGTTACACAAATAGAGCAGCAGTTTTGCCTGAAATCTCTTTGGGACATCATATGTTGTTCCTTCCTCCATCACTAGTGCTTTCTTTGGAGGAACACACTTGGCTAGAATATCTCCTGATGATTCATTTGAAAAGGAGGAGAAGAGGACACTAAGAAAAAATTGCCACTGGTTCATGTTGACAGTGATTCTATGACACACTTAGAAAAGCAATAATTGTGTTACCCATTTCAGGATGCCAAATGGGAACTATCACCTTAAGAAGAGGGCAGGGCAGTTTATTAACAGGGTCTACATTAAGGAAAGCTGAGGAGAAGGATAAAAGAGGTTTTCTCCTCCCATGCTTATAGAGAAAGAGGTTTTTTTTCTACCTTCCTTTCAAGGTCAGAATTCAATTTAATAATTTCTTTCTAGACATAAGATCTAAACTGATAAACAAAACACTCTCTCAGCAAGTGCTAGTGTTTTAGGGAACTGCTGGAGAGTTACAAAGCCTTTTGTGCATATCTAATAGAAATGCAAAAATTATTCCATTTTGTGGGTTTTATAGAGAAGAACTTTGCTAAACCTTATTTTAGCATGGTGTAAACTTACTACTACCTTCTGAACCACCACCACCTCAGAGTCCCAGAACTATGTAGTCAATGGGCTCTGCTAACACCTGCTAGCAGAAGAAAAAACAAATACCCTTTTCTTTTGTTGCCATGAATTTCAAAATTAATGCCTCCTACCAAAAAAAAGCCCCAATAAGTAAACATTTGAAGCTTCTGTTGTAGTTGCCCTGTTTATAAGTTTGACAGAAAGCATCTTAGCCACCATTTTTTATTCTAAAACTTTTACTCTAATATAGTCTAACTTGTTATTTTTTAAAATAAACCAATTATTAAAAGGGAAGCCACCTACAATTAAAAAATCATGGCTGTGGATAGTAATTGACACCACTGTTCTAACATTTTGCACTTTTCCTCTTGTCAGTGTCTTGAATCAGTTCCTAATCAAGAAATCTTCTTTGTTCAAACAGCGTGATATGCAGTGTGACATCCAGCATGATGAAGACCTTCAAAACTCTAGTAAGTACCATATTGGGATTTGTTCCTCATACCAGCCAATACATTTCCTTCTTTTTAAGGCACTAATGATAAAGCTCTGAGCAATTTTTTGAAGTGCAAACATTTGGGTTACACATAGACAAATTCGGGTGACTTCAGCAGCTTCTGACCCAGTGTTGCATTAATTCACTCACTTGAAAGGATCTAATATTGTGTTGTAAATAAGTTGAACTATTTCCTAAAGAACATCTAAATACTGTTGGGATTCTTTGAAGTCTGCTTATGAGGAAGTATAATTCAGTAGATATCTTGCATGAGGGCAGAGTGTGTGCCAAAAATACACTGTACTTACCACCAAGAAGCAGGATTGATGTGTAGACAAATCTTCACTGCATTTTTCTTTAAGGGTGGACTGAACAATCAGCTCATAGAGAGAAGCTGGTTTCAAGCCAGTAATCTGAATTCCTGAAACCAGGTGATTTTTTAAAATTTTTTTTTTAATTTGCATTTAGGTTATGACTGTACATGAAAGGTAATATTAAAACCAAAACCAGTGTTCTGAAAAGGCAAAAACATTAATTTCCTTTCTTACTCACTTTTTTTTTTTTGCTAGTGTGTTTAACAGCTTTGCCTGTCATTGTCATATCTTTCTTAGAATTTCACTGTTTTGCCCTGGTTGCACTTGGACTGATAGAACAGAAGGTGTTTCTGCCCCAGAAAGCATTTTTATCTCTTACAATATTAACACAGAGAAATAAACACCAAATAAGCAATGCCTAATCACTGAAGTATTTAGTTTTAAAAATAGTTATAACATGCCTGTGAGCCTCTGTATCTCTTCAATACTGGCTGAGGACATAGGAATAGGCTGGTGAAACTTCATCACAAAAAAAGCTGGCAAATCCACACTGAGTTCATCAGTCAGTGGCAAAAAAGCAGGGACCCTGGGAAAAAAAATCATAATGAAAGCTTGTCAGAGAAATTGTTGTAAGAAGGACTCTTAGTGCACTGTCAGGTCCTTAGTGGTTTGCTATGTTCTGCAATTTTTCTGGCTTGAGAAAAGGCTTTGCATTATAATTGCAACTATAGCTTTTAATGTTTTCAAACAAGGCTAATGTGAAGACTGGCAGAAAGGAAAAGCAAGCCACCAGAAACTGGGGACCAGTGCACAAGGGTGTTTGCTAAAGATCCCTCACTAGTGATTTATTTTGGAGAATCACTTCAGACTTTCCCTCTAGCTTAGCACTGAAGAACAGGGAGATGATGTCAATATCAATGGTGAGATGACAAACTATTTTGTACAGTTAAGGCATAATATCCTTTGATGCATGTTTTACTTATTCTGAAACTATGCAAGAGTTGCTTGTTGAATACCAGGAAGTTAAGCAGTTCTGTTGTTCCAGTGGCTCCTCTTGTTTTCAAATTTATAAATAAATCTGTAGTTCAAAGTAATCAACACAGTTAAATATGAACACAATAGCTTTAAAGACCATTTGGGAAAAGTATAAAAGCCACAAGTTATAGAGGGTGTAACTATGGAGCATAACATCATCCATAAACCAGAGCTGCTTGGTTTAGCAGAGACTAAACCCAAGCTGTGCTGAGGTTGCTGCCACTGACTCATAAATCCATTTCTGTACTGAGAAGTGTCCAGAGACTCACCCATCTTGTACAGTTTGAGAATCTACAAGCAGTGGAGAAAGAGAAAGTCTGTGGAGTGTATCTGTGCCTTCAACAGTTACAACTGCTTTTGTTCCACATACTTGAGAAGCTGAGGGTGAAAAATAACTGTATTATTTTCCCCATGTCAGTATAGATGAATCCTATGCATATAGATATAGGTAAGGTCTTTTAAAGGTCAAATCCAACTGACAGTCCTAATGGCTTGGCCAGCAAGCAGAAGCCTGCACAAACCACACTCAGAATGCCAAAGTTGCCCAGTGTTGATAGGTGCTTTGGGGGGACACCATGAGACAAGTCAAGCAAGCACCAGTTATTTTCATGTTGGCCAGGTAGTTGTTTGGTTTGATAATGTTCCCACTTCAGTTTGGGTCAACAGCCAAGAAATGGGAAAGTAGTTTCCCAATATACATTCTAAGTGTGCTAACATACATCACATGAATCGTTCTGCTAGAGTTTTAGTTCTTATTTCTGAGTTTCACTAATGAAGTTTGCTTCATGAAACAGCTAGTGATGGGAAAAGTCATCACATTAGTTATCTCTGCTTTTCTAGATTTACCAGGATTTAGTTCTGCTTCCAAAGCTTGATAGGGAGAAATGTAAAATTCAATGATTATTGGAGTTCCTGTAGAATAAAAAATAATTTAAAAAAAAAGTTACCGCACATGTCAACAGAGGACACAAAGGGGAAAAACCAAAACCAGTGCAGATGGGCAGAAGGAGATTCTTTGTACATTTCTAATTACAGTATATGTTCAAATCACAGCATTTTCTTGGCATTTAACAGCTAGATCCTGTGTACTACATTGTCAGACATCTTTGAAAAGATTAGATTAAGTTTCTCTCTCTTGCACAACAACCTGATGTTCAGCCTTAAAAATGCTGGTTGAACTGCTCACTTTTGGTCACTAGGCTGAAACACAAGGGAAAGTTGTAATACTTGCATAAGGGACACATAAGGACATGTAAGGGTTGTGGTAGCAGGCAGGTAGTTATTTTATGAACCTGAACATAGTTATAGTTAAAAACTCACTTCTGACAGACGAGCCAAAAAAATTATCAGCTGATTGTATTTGCCCTTTAGGCAACATGAATATTATCAAAGCTGCTACCACTGTCATTTCATGGTTACTCCCAAAGTGTGGTTTCCCACATAACCTCAGAGTGTTGCCACCTCTGCTTTCGGGTGCTGCAAAGTCAGTGTTGCAGCAGCAGACAGAGGCCAGGTGTTTTGTTACATATCTCTCTTCCCTGAGAATACAGACACACAAAGTCCTCACAGCATGTTTTATTTATAATGAAGGGTTTTTTTGGTTAAAATTCTTTGAATCTATGAAGGAAAGGAAAAAAAAAAATCACCTCCAGTTCTTGGCACCAGGTGTCCTACTTTTCCATGAAGTACTTCAGTAACTCTGTTTACATCCTGAATTCTGGTTCAAAACACATCTTGATTAGTGTTTCCTGAGTTGCAGTGCTAGCTAAGCTAATGTAGAGGGTAATTTGCACCCTTAATCAAAAGGAGATGATGCTTTCTTGGAAGTAGATTGTGTCCCTATTTGTTAATGGCAGCTTCTGAAACACCATAATTCCATTCACACATTACTCCTAGGGCTTGGGCTTCCAGTTTCAAACCCATATCTGAGCTGTTTTTGTTGCAATTTGACATGCTGTTTACCAGAAGTGAAGTGGGACAAAAATACTGGGAGTGGCAGGCTGAGCAATGAGTGAGACAATAACCTGTATAAACTAAGTCAAACAGAACCAGTCTCTAGCCTCCCATGTTATCACACAGCTGAATACAAACAGACACACAATTACACAGCTGTGTATTGAAACTTTGCAGTGCATTAACTTATATATTCTATAACTCCTAAATAGTATTTACTGAGATACCCATTATCAACAAGGATCTAGTATATTTGTTCAATTAGTAAGCCTCTTAAGGGAACACGAAAAAAATAAGCAAAATGTGCTTCAAGTTACAGAGGGCCATGCTTGGTTAGAGTGCTTAGAATGAAAAACATCAGAAAAGATCCTTCAGAAGGAAAGCACTGCCCTCAACTCTGAGTTTCTGAAAAGAATGAAGTCCATTAGTCCATTGTGCAATTACCAGAGGGCTTAGGGCAACCTGTAATCCTTCTCTTTGGAAGAAGAAATGAGAAAAGACAGGGAGCATCCACTACTCCTGAACTGAGCACACAATGAGACATCCAAACAGCAGGACTCCAAAAGATATGTTTTACTTCTGCCACAGGGACATATAAACGTGAGTGCTGGATTTCAGATGATTTCAGCTCCTGGTAGGTGGTCACATGCATGCTCTCCTAGGCTCTGCAAACAACTAGAATCCCAACAAGTCTCTTGGATAAAGCACAGGAGTTCAGCAGCTTGTTGTTTGGTGTGCCTGGGGTTGGCAAGCTGAAGAACAGTTTCAAGCTTTCCAGTGGAAGAAAACTCATTAGCTTTCTACATCCTGCTCTATAATTTGATAATTTAACTTTTCTTCATTGAAATGTAGGTGTGGAGGTGAAGGGAGAAGGAGAAAGACTTCAAGTTACCTGTGTAGAAGAGACATTGAATAAATATCTTTTTCAAGGGCTCGCAAAGCAAGGTATCCCTTAGCTTTCATTTCACTGGGAGGGAGAGAAGACAATTTTTTATTTTTTTTTTGTCAGTAAACAAAAGCCAGGCTATAGATTTTTAAAGTTTTTCAAATAAAGTTAGTTGCAACCTGTTTCCTGGAGTTTGGTACAGATTTGACAAGTCTTCTAGGATCTTTCCAAAGGCATCATAGTTCTTCATCCTACCAAAAGGAAGACACTACTGAATGAGGTAGATAATAGGTCTTTTATGCAACTTGCTAGAAAAAGCAGTTTCAGAGTGACAGTGCCCCCATCCTTATCAGATCTGGCAAACAGCAGCACTGCTTTTAAGTTTTCTTTGAAAATACCAGGAAACGTGAATCCTTGGCTTTGTTGCAACAAACAAGCTAATTATAGCTGCCACTGGTTAAATATGTGCTACTGAAAGCAATAGGTATGTTTAACACACAAATCTGACAGCTCATCAGCTGCAAAGCATTTCCCCCCATGTTCCAATAAAGCTGATCATATAGTAACACTGCCCTATGACAATGCACTTGCATATAGCTCTTTTCATCAAAATGTCAAGGATTGTATTCATACTGCACTCCACCACACCCTGTGACAGAGATGGATCTTAAATACAACTGATAGATATGTCAATCAAAAAAAACCAAAAAAACAAAACGGTGGACAAGTGGCTTGCAGAAGTTTGTGAAGGAAAGGCTCAGACTCCTCAAACCCCAGATTTCCTGCAGATTCTGATTATCTGTGATAGCCTGGAGCTCTGCTCAGAATAACCCACCAGGTATTTACTCACTTGCTTAAGTGCATTTTATAAGCCTTAATAAATTCTGTAGTGTTACAGTCACACAGAGAGCTGTACTCAAGAAGACAGACCTTCTGTTTATGTGCAGATGTGGCTGCAATGTGGATCAGCAGAAAGAAGCCTAATAGGCCTGCCTGGATTTCCCCACTGGGACAAAATCTTTCTAAATAGAAACTTAAACAAGTCAGCTCTTCCAACTGGATTAGTGGAGAAGCAGGGAAAAAGGATGGAAGCAGGTACTGCACATAGAGGTGGAGACAGCATCAGCTTATGCGTTAGCTAGTTCATTCTTCATGATTTTATAGTTTGAGATTGACAGAAAACACTACACATGTAACAGACTGTCTTGTGACCAAATAAAATACTACACCAAGAGGTGTAAAAGGGATACTTGTACTTTGTGCCAAATTCTAACAAAAAGAAGGATGCAGACAAGTAGTACCCACAGTGCCAGTGGCAATGAAATGGCATCGCTCAGAGCCAAACTGCTGGCAGTTAATGTCACTGGGAGTCAAAAACCTAGGAAAATGCAAGTTAAAGCTCTTAAGACATAGCTGTCTACAACCATAAAGTTAATGTAACTTCATTTCTGAGGGAAAAGAGGGCTGGGAAAACTGATGTTGTGTTATAGGTGCAGAGAGAAGAGAGACGAAATATTCAAGGTTAATGATTATTCTTTCTTTACCTTCCCCTTCAACTGTTCTGCTAAGGTATTTAAATAAGAATCCATTTATTTAAATAGGCTTATTGTTAGTAATACCTGGAACCTTGATCACATTGGATGGAGAACTTCTAAACTCTTAAGGTGATGGCCTGGCCCAGAACAGCAATTAATCAGACAGAGCAAGATGTGGTAATGAAGAAATTATATATGTATGGATAGTGCCCTACTGCTAGATGAGAAAATTAAAATAACAGCTCCTCCCGTGCATGTGCACAGCAAAAGAGGCCATGTGATATCACTTTGCTTTCATGGCTGTGACAGAAGCCTAAAGGAGGTGTGACTAAGATATTTGCATAAGGATAATACATAGACTTTAGATATTTGATGGAAGGAAATGGGGGAAAGTAATATCTGGTTTGGATCTCTACATGTCGCAGTTCTTAACTGTCATTGTTAATCCATTTCCAAAATTATGGGTCCAAGTAGTTCTGTAGTTCTTTCAGTCAACATAAATGCCAGTGTTGAAGGGTTGTGTCCAGGTGACAGCTAGTGCAAATGTACTGAGGCTTACTCTTTCTCCTCACTCTGTTGAAGTAGATGCAGTTTAGCTGGTTTCAATGTAATGACTTGAGAAATAAGTAGTACCTGGAGCATCTTTTCAAAATTATATTTGCTGCAGTTTTAGCCTTGAATTTACGAACTGGAAGTGAGTAATAATGGTTACACCAACCTCAAATACGGAGAACTGGAACCAACCTCCCACATAAAATTCAAAAAAGGTGCCAGTCATTTTTGTTATTTTCTGGTTTCGTGTTATTGTTTCCTGATTCACGCTTTTTGCTGTTTTTTTCTCTTTGGTTTCAGCATAAGAACCAAATAAATAGTTCTAGTTTTGAGTTCTACACAACTTTCAGAGAAACACAAAGCTTAGGAATCCTTTCCATTCAAAAATAGACTCTGAATGTGATTCTTTACCTTAGATGCTTCACCAAGTCATCACAAACCTGGAGGAATAAGAGAGAGGAGTTCCGTGTTGCCATCCTTCGTGAAACGTCTCTCAAAAGCATTTCATTGCCACCACTAAGATCGTTTCCCACTACTTTCAATTAGGTGATGAGTTCAAAGAAAACACCCAACCAACAAAAAACAGACTAATATTACAATAGTTAAAACATGACATTAATAGCATGATTAGAATTACAAAGGGTCTGTGGAGGAGGTTAAAATTAACAAAAATAGTTTGTTGATAAAGTCTTTCCAGAAAAAAACAACAACAACAAAAAACCCCAAAATGCAGTGTTGCCAGTTTTTCTTTTATTGGCAGTTACTGTTCTAAAAACTCTCTAGATGTGCATTTCCATCTTGATAGTATTGTCCGGTATTCACTCATCAACAGCCCTATGCTAGTTAAACAGAACAACTTCAAATTTATGGCCTAACTGCAACAGGAGAAAAAAAACAAACAAACAAACAAAAAACCTATATTAACTTCAAATTAATATAACCATTTGGATTTTTACTGATTAAAACCAGAGTTTATGCTCGCTTCTCCCTTCCCCTCAACAGCTTGCTGCTAAATCTTTGATCTGTAGAATTGTCTATTAGACTAAACAACTGCAAAATATGGTCTGTGAACTGCAGTGATATTTTGCCAACATTTTAATGAGAAATTTTGCAAGAAAAACATCACCATTATTAGGAATGCACCTAAAGAAGCCAGAAGGGAAAACAACCTCTGGCAACAACTCCAAGACATCCCCTGGGATATTGCACTACGCCTTGGTAGGTAAATATTTTAAGACCCTGTTGTTTACTGTATATAGATATCATTGAAGTAGGAGAATATCAGTAGTTATGGAGGGTGCTACAAAATTCTTGGAATTCTCAGCCAGGCCAGCTGAGTTTTACCTTATTTAGTATTTCACTTACAGCGCTTCACATCCGTAACTGAGTTCTAAGTTTAGGTGAGAGATTAAGATGCCCAAAGAGGTAGCTGGTGTAATGAAAAGGCTGGCAGGTGTGACAAGACCAAAAGGAAGTCAAAGACTTTCTGACATGGCAGCTAGAGGCCAGGTGAGAGACTACAGGGAGGTGAAAGAGAAAATTGACTTTACCACAGGAGCTTCTCCAAGGTGAGCCAACTTTACGTCCACCACCTTTCCATCCTTCTCCAGATGAACTTCTACATAAAACATCTTTGATGTCATATAGCAGGTAGTCCCACTGGGGCTAATGTGAGCACTAAGCCTGAGGAGAGAGGAAAGAGATGAATTTAAATAAATAAAGCCAGCCTTGTATATCTAAAAATTCTGTCACATGGAGAAAGGAAATGAGTGTAGTTTACTTAGTCGTGGGAAGAGGCTCCAGGTATGCTTCAAAAATAACACTTCCTTAGCTCAGCTTCTGAAAACTATCCCATCAGGCAAGATATCTGTGCTCTGCTCTTTGCATTGTCATGTTGGCTGGCTGAAAATTATCTACCTCAGTCTGTAGCTTTGGTACCTAGGCATCCATGCCCTCTCTTCACTCAACAACTTGTTTCACAAAGGGCTAATCAAAATAAGCAGTTATACTCATTTCAAGAAATACTGACTCCATTAGAGCACTGAAGTAAAAAAATTATTGTTGACAAGCCATCCAGATGGCATTCCCCACTGGACTTGGGACTGCACTTGGTTATTTGCATTAATTCATAAACGAACTTACCCTTTTTGTTTGGATAGAGATTCCAATCTGTTCATCACAGAAAACAAAGATTTAGCTGCAAACAAAATGGAATTGTTATTTAATAAGGCTGTAATGATCAAGAAGTAGAACCAGTATTATCCTGCCTTAAGGGGTATCATTTAGGTAACAAGAAAATAGTATCTCTTGCATGACTTCTTATTAATGACAGCTGTTACCCTATGATTAACAAGTGCTGTGCTGGAGAGATTTTGAGAATAGCTATAGCCTGAAGGCTTAGTCCAAAACCAACTCACGAGCCTCTCATGTAATATCCACCTCTCTGTTTATATATCCAACCCCTCTGGACAAACATCACCAATAGAAATGGATGGGTAGTTTCCACAGAATCTTAAAAAGCAGACTTTGAGTTTTCTGACAGCTCGTTACCATTTAATGTCCTCTGTATCTTCTCCAAGCAAGAGCGCACTGGACCATCTGGAGCATTACTGACAGGCTGTCGAAGTGGCTTATCCTAGCACATTTGTGAAAACAAGAGACAGGCTCCTTAAGTTACTAGCTAAAGAGCAATATCCCTGCATACAAGACACACAACACCAGTGACCAAGACAACAGAACTCTACTTATTTCTTATTGTCACACATACAGGTGACCTATGATTGTAGCTATCTCCAAAGCTGCAGCACGGGATGGATTTGTGAAGAACCTTTTGTGAGGTAGTTATATTTCAGAGGTCTTTGGGGCAGGGAGCAGCTTCCCATTCCTTTTTCTTCTAACAGGTAATTTCATCATGATACTTTATCAACTAAGAAAGTATTTCTGTTTTAGAAGGAATCTTCCTGAGTGAAAAGTAGAGATCAGTAAGCACCACAGGTGTACTTGGCTAGACTCAAGATACAAGTTCCAGATGAGATGTTAACATAAGTAGCAAGTAAACTCCCAAGCTTCTCTTCTAGCTCTTGTCTGAAAAATTCTCATACTTCACACTTCAATTCACAAAGAACAGTCACTGTTGAAAGGTTTTCACTATCTTCAAACTCAGGACATTGTTTTCAGCGTAAGGCTTTAGTTAAGCATTAATAAAAAGAGGCATGGAAACAAGTGGGACTTTTATATAAGCTCACAGCAGTTGTGCTAATCTGCTTTTCACAAAGATGATCCTTAAATCTAATTAGCTGCTGAAATGGCGGGAAGTGTGGAACAACTTAAGGTATAGCACAGCAGGAGAGTGTCCAGCTAGCAGGTTTGGGGTCAGTTTCTGAAAAAAAACAGCCTTTTCTCCCATTGCTATGGGTAAGAAATTGTCTTTACATACTATGAATGTGCTAAGAATAATGGAAAAGAGCCTAATGTATTAGACAATCATCAGTTAAAATGATGCAAAACCCAGGCCTCTACAGTGTTAAAATAATGCAGGAAGCTTTTTTTATCCACTATTGGAAGAAAAATCAGGAGCCAGGCTATAATAGGCACCAGATTTTGGTGGGTTGGGTTTTCTTTTGAGTTTTGGTTTGGGTTTTTTGGGGGTTTTGTTTTGTTTTTTTTTTTAAAGGCAAGGCAAGCAGTTTTTGAACCACCTCAGCAGCCTGCCCTTCCACCATATATCCTTCTCACACCTAATCTGCGATTCTTACCATGCAAAAATGCACAAGTTTCATAGTTTCAGTCCATGGTTTTTGTTGGTACTTTAAACGCAACTGTTCCATTAAATCATTTGTAGAAACAGCAGTTGCAGCACCTGAAAAAACATGTCAGAATATAAAGCCATGCACTTACATTGGCAACTAGAAAAACTGAAGGGGAAAAAAAACTATAAAAACTTGCTAACTCCTAAGTGTTAGGCTTCAAAAGATGAGGCAGGAAAAAAAAATCATTTAATCGAATTTTGCATACAAGTATCTAATCTTTGTGAGACTTCTGACAGAAAAGTTGCAGGGAGAAATTTTGCATAGGCAAGTATTTTCAGTATTACAGAGATGCAGTTGTATCTCCAGATTGTTAAGCAGTTAGACTTTCTTTACTTATACACAATCTCATATATATATTTAATACATACCAAGACCTTGTCGTGAGTTCCAAGCATCCAGATATCTACACCCATCTAGATCTTATTAGAACTAATTTTCATTAGAGGTATAAAACTAGAGATAATTCACTTTGAGGGTTGTGAAACATTGGCACAGGTTGCCCAGAGAGAAGCCCCATCCTTGGAAACATTCTAGATCAGGCTGGATGGGGCTCTGAGGAACCTGATCTAGTTGAATATGTCCCTGCTGACCACAGAGGGTTGGACTAGGTGACTTTTAAAGGTCCCTTCCAAAACAAACTACTCCATGGTTCTACAGAGAGAGATAATCTCAATGCAGATAAAATCAACACAGCTGAGAGAGTTAAATATGTTAGCATTTCAGCTTTTACAAAGGAGGTGAAAGGTGAGGAGGTGAATTCATTCATTCTGTAATTCTACACTTGTGGTAGATCACAATTCCTTAAAATTATTAGATTAGTTTATGCTATTAAATATTAATTCATTTTTTTAAACTGGCATTACAAGTGTCTGTAAGTGTAGTCTTTACCTGTGACTTGATGCATTCATTTAAAACCATGTTTTCAGCATTTCTAGACACACATTTTAGCTTTAATTTGCTTGAACAATATTGAAATGCTTTCTTGTGGGCTAGAACATGTATTATGGACCATCTACAGCAAGCAGGTTGCCTCAGTCTAGATTATGTGAATGGATGTGTGCATGTATGGTGTACCACAGCTGGGTAGTATTTCACGTTTCTGTGGTAATTGTCATAGATGTTTGCAGAGCTTATTGGACTCTGTGATTTTGGTACTGCCTACAGTGGTTTGGTCATGTCCTGAGGAAACAGAGAAGCAAATTATTTGCTGACTGTCTTGGAAAGATCACTTCCAAAATAATGGAGGGAAATACATCACTCTTCACCTTGTCTGTACAATAGCTGCTCTGCAAATAGAGGACTTGAGGGTTAAGTAGTCACAGTCCAGCATGCAGCCAAGCCTAAAACTCACTTCAATTTTTAAACACAAAATAATCTTTTCTATTGTGCTCAAATATACATATTTAAGTAGATAAATCTACGTGTTTTTTTTCCAGGACAGGGATAGTGCCAGATTTTCATAACAGGGCAAATATTCCAAGACAAGCAGTAGCCTTCATACTAAGATCATACATGAGAAACAGCAGCTTAAACTTTGCCAGAATGCTCCTCAGATCAAGGTGTTCTAGTATTCAGAACTGTCCTATCAAATTACCGCACTCAAGAGAAGAGTTAAGAGCATTGAATAATTAAAACCATTCTAATTATAGCATCTCAGGCATACTACATACACAAATGTATAACTGGGTCAGTTTATGGAAAATTAAAAAAACAACTGGCCAAGCCTTATGATCAGTATAAAAGATAATAGGAATTGCTACATGGATCCTGCTGCGCACTTGCTCTGGATTACTCTGCAGGTTCAGCAAAAACTGCTGCTGCATGAAAATTTCATGTGCAGTTATAAAAGCAGTTCTGCCCAGAGAAAAATCTTCTCTCCCTCTCAAATAACTGGAGGTTATCTTATCCTTTTTTAATGGGTGTTGCTACTGTTGTCACTGCCTCGTTCTCTCATTACCTGCATTCTCCACCACTTGTTGCTGCCAGGAATCTAACAGATGCAACAGCACACTTTGGACTGAAGCAGGTGCTCTTTAGGTGCTCTCTAGGCCAGTTCAAGCGTAGGACCCAAAGCATAAGATCCAAAAGACCCAAAAACAGGCCCCAGAAAGGACCCCATTACCCTCGCGGTGATTGCTTTTATCCCACCATACGAACAATGCATTAGCATAATTTAGGTGAGCACAGCCCAGTCTTTTACACACATCACGTCTTGGTTTTCCCCTGGGCCAGATGGCCCGCTATCTTTTCCTCCCCCGTGGGAGGCATCCTGAAGCTGTGGGAATGAAGGCCAAGTGCTCCTACACTGCTCATTATTTTTCTTTCTTACATTGGATTCCCACAAAAGAGTTAAGAATGGTATGCTTCTTTAGGGACCTTTCAAGAAATTCATTATTACTATTATGTTTCTTTTTGTCATGCCCTGGAAACTGTGATTAATGCAAAAGTAACATCTTGCAATATCATACTTTTTCCATTTCTGATATTTTTTGTCTTTCATTGAATGTTCACTTCTCTGAGGAAGGATCAATGTATTTTCCATTCAGATTCTTGCATGAATTCAAGTAAACTTTGTTTCAGTGAAGATGCTGTAGACAAAACAGAACAAGGCAAAACTGCATGCTGTCAGTATGTTTTTATGATTGCAGTTTGGAAAACATCCCAAGAATTCCATGTTGTGTGCAATACTGGTGTATTTTTTTGGTCTAACTTTTGCAGAGGATAGCGGGGGTTGCTTTTTTTTGTATTACTCTTTAGTCCAACCTGGATTGCAGGGTTGTTTTTTTTTTCATCTGAAGAATACAAATACAAATAAATCACCAGCATTATCTCCACTGGCCTACTTCCAGCATTTTCTTAAATTGCATCTTTCCAAAAGCCCTCACCTTAACTGACCAAAGAAAACAGCAGCTGTGTAACAGCCCACAGTAAGTCTAAATACAGAATTGTGGATGTGGAGTGGCCAGTGAAAACCAGTGGTTCCAGTTAGAAATGCAGCATATGGCAGGAGGCTTGGCTGTCATTATCTGAACTGATACTTGGTCAGAAGATCAGAGGTACTATTGTGTTCTTTCACAAAGTGCCCTGGGAGTTGGGAGTGATCGGCAGTGACAGAGCTATAACGTGGGCATGTAACTGGACTGTGAATCAGTGTTTGCAGATAACTGGAGTGTGATTCAGTGCTTTCAAACAATCCTTTATCTGCCCTAGGTGCTCTTCCATCTAAGTTAGGCTAAACCCAGTGCTGCTTAGCTTTTATGAGGCATAGCTTAGTCTGATACAATCTGTAGTTTATGGCTTTACAATCCATAAATAGAGCAATCTGTTTTGTTTACCCTTCCTTCACTCTCTACATCATTAACTCAGTTATGAAGTGTAATTATTTTATTCCTAAGAGTAACATCAGAAAGTTGGTGTCTGCATTTTATTTCACTACAGTCATATAGACTGAACCAGTTTTACATCACAACTCGCTGAATAGCACTTCTGGCTCTGCACTGTGAGGCACTTAACAATGACAGACTTAGACTGTTTCCTAGTTCACTGAAAGTGATTCAGATCCTTCAAAGCCAAAGACAGACATTAAAAAAAAAAAAGTTTGTAGTAAATGGCCATGAATGTAGATAAGCATTGACACTGACAGGACATATCTTTTCCTCAGATTGCAGTCAATATATGGCTAATGTCCAATTTCTGCTTGACATTTGCATTATAGTCTCCAAGTAGGTCTTGTCTTAGTCTTTTCCCAAAGGTACTGGAGACATAGAGCCATAACTTAACCTCATGAATGAACACTGGAGGGCTGGCTTCACTTGCACACACCTTCCCTTTACCAGGTTTCATAGGACATCATAACTGATGTTCAGAACTGAGTATTTGCTACTTATCCCACATCTCATCTTTTCGAGACTCTTCTGAACACTTTTATAACTCAAGTCAGGTGTTGCATCATCATTCATGTTCTTTATTGATATCAGTCAGCTGAAATTATGAAACCCATCACTAAAGACCTGCCACAGCTCTCCTTCAAGATAAGAGACAAAGAAAATGCAGCTGGAACATAATCTGCAAAATATATCAGAATTAGTAATAACCATCATATGTTGAAGGTCCACACTGAAAATGTGCCTAGTGAAGGGGGGAGAATGGGAGCTCAATTAAGTGAGGAGCTGAAAATCATGGTGAGCACTGAGGAGATAACTGAGGCAGAGAAGGGATGAACCAGAGAAAGAGAATAATTGTGCTTAAAAGATCTTTCCACCAGTATGTCCCAAAGCTAACCCCACAAAAGGCCATCTTAATTACTCTGCTTTTCCAGATGGGGAGAGTGGGTTACTCCTGAAGCTGGCCACAGCCATAGAACTAGAAACCAAATTGTAGTTTACCTGACTCCACTACAGCATGTCCCCATCAGAAGAAGAGAACCTTCAAAGAAAGAAAGAGACTAGAGAAGCACAAGAGGAAAGACTGTAAAAAGACACTTCAAAGCCATTAAGTAAATATAAAATCACAGAAAGTGTGAAAAACAGGAACAATAGAAAAAAGAAAGGATGTGGAAAGCAGAAAAAAATATTAGAAGTGAAATACAAGAGAAATAATTACATAGATACTGCTAAGATTAGAAAAAAAAAGATAATTTAAAAATATTTTTTGTCTTATTTTCATGACAGAAAAGTGACATGACTATAGGGCTACTTTGAGCCATTTTAAACCAATAGCAGTTTGGAGATGATTGTTAGGCTCAAGTGTTCCGATTGAATATATATATATCAGGATGTGAGTTATATAATATGCAGACTAAAAAAAGCAGCAGCACTCAGTGGCAAATACTGATTTCAGTAAAATAGTGTGTAGGAAAGACACATTTTTCAGGAAAGACAATATATAAATCCCAACAAATGCCAGTTCAATATGTTACATCAGTGCCATATAGAGAGGTATTTCATACAAAGTATGCATTTTGCACCATGCTGTATTAGTTGAGCAATTTGATACTGCTTTTTATAGCTTACATTTTAAAACCAAAGCTTGATGGCTTGTAATAAATGCATGCAATAAATGTTGTATTACATATTTTAGTGCCTGTATGTTTTTAGACATTTTGTATTTGCTTAACTATGTTCCTGGTAATGTTAAGAGGAGTTCAATATCTTGTAAACCAGCTGTACTGTAACCCTTAAATCTCGGATTTCCTGACTTCTAGTCACCTCCTAGAATGATGTAATTTCTCCTACCTCTGTTGAATCATGAGATGAATGACTGTAAACTCATCACTACTCTTGAATTCACTGTTATTCAAGTCACTTAACTGCACTTTCCTTATAGGCACAAAGCATTCAGGAATGGGTTATCTTCTCAAAGTGGTAAGAAAGCTGAGTGCTAAGCATCATGACATGCTGAGATGAAGAAGTGAGAATAATGTCATTTGGACAGGTAATAGAGCTAAGTGAACCTAAGTATCTCATTGCCTAACAGTTTATTACAACAATCTCAGTATCTGTTTTCAAGTGAGTATGTATCTTTTTGCAAGTGTGAGGGGATATGTCTGACAGGTTTGGAGGCAGTCTCAGACAATGGGAAGCTCCTCTGTCAACTAACAGATTAATATGTCCTCACATTGAGCAAGATTAAGTGGAGCAACTGCCGACACAACCTTTGTGTGTGTGTTGGCTTGTAGTGTTCAGAATCTGGACTGGACTGGCCCATTCTGAGAACAGCAAATGTTCCTCTCTGACCATCATGAAAATACTTCCTGGTTTGTATGTGCTGCAGAAGCATAGAGAAAGAAAGACTATTCCTACCTTTACAGTTAACCTCTAAATACAAAAGGCCCTAATGGCCAAGATCAGAGCAGAATAGTGACACTGTGAGTTTGTCATGGTTTAAAACCCAGGCAGCAACCACTTGCTCACTGCCCACCCCACACCATGGGTTGGGGAACAGAATCTGAAGGCTAAAAGCGAGAAAATTCGTAGATAGAGATAAAAGCAGTTTAGTAAGTAAAGCAAATGCCATGCACACAAGCAAAGCAAAACAAGGAATTCTATCACTACTTCCCACTGGTAGGCAGGTGTTCAGCCATCTCCAAGAAAGCCAGGCTCCGTCACATCTGTCACTTGGGAAGAGAGAGGCCGTAACTCCAAATGTCCCCGTTTCTTTCTTCTTCCCTCACCTTTCCTTGCTGATGTCATACAACAGGGAATATCCCTTTGGTCAGTTGGGGTCAGCTGTCCCAGCTCTGTCCCCTCCCACCTTCTTATGCATCCCCAGCCTATTTGCTGGTGGAGTAGTCTGAGAAGCAGAAAAGGCCTTGATGCTGTGTAAGCAATGCACAGCTATAAAGAAAACACCCCGGTGTTATCACCACTGTTTTCATGCAGCCCCATAACAGCTACTTTGAACAAAATTAACTCTATCCCAGCCTAAACCAGCACAAAGTGGTGTTAAGATTACCTGAATCCCAATCCAGTAGGCTGTCTCCTAGGTCCTGGAGTTCTTGTGGCTAACAGCAGGCACCAAAATAATATTTGTAACATCAGATTCTGATGCTAGTTTCTGGAGATTCAGCCTCTCAATTGATGCACCACACTCCAAATGCAGTTATTGCTCTGTTGAGTAGAGTCTGCACTTGGGCCTGTCAGTTATGTACCTCAAGTGTAGAGTGTCCCTAAGCCCTGACTATCCCTTACACAAACACACACAGAATAAAGGACCTCCAGAGATCAAGTCCAACCTCCCTGCCAAGGCAGGATCACCTAAGGGTAGTTTGCACAGGAATGCATCCAGGTAGGTTTTGAAAGACTCCAGAAAAGGAGACTCCACAACCTCCCTGGGCAGTCTGTTCCAGTGCTGTCACCCTCATCGTAAAGAAGTTTCTCCTCACCTTGAGGTGAAATCTTCTGTGTTCCAGCTTGTAGCCATTGCTCCTTGTCTTATTGCTGCTGACCACTGAAAAGAGATTGGCCACATCCACCCCTCAAATACTTTTATATAAGATCTCCTCTCAGTCTTCTCTTCTCCAGACTAAACAGTTCCAGGTTTGTCAGTTTCTCCTCATAGGGGAGATGCTCAAGTCTCTGTATCTCTTGAAATGGGGATCCCAAAACTGGATACAGTATTCCAGGTATTCACAGTCACAAACTTGGGAAGGATGAGTATGTTGCTAATTAGCCAGGCAACATTTTACCATTTTCTTCATTTGTTGCTTCTTATGATTGTTTACAACTGGTACAGTCTGGAGGCAGGTGAAAGCTTCTAGCTCTGTCCTTGTGTTGGGGGGAGGTGATTGTCCCTGGAATATATGGTGGATTTGAGATGGGTGGTTTCTCTCCTTCAGTCCTGCTGCTTAGAAACTCCATTAAATCACAAATTCATTTCACATGTCCTTATATATTGGTAATAAAAAGTTGTCTAATGAATTATAATCCAGTTGTGCCAGCGCCATTAAAAAAAAAAAAATTAGTTGTAATATCAGGGAATCCTCCCCCCTCTACTGACTTCAGTTCAGCAATGCTGGCACCAAGCTGTGTGGTGTGGTGGACTCACTTGAGGGAAGGGATGCCATTCAGAGGGATCTTGGCAGGCTTGAGAAGTGCGACAATGCCAGACGCATGAGGTCCAACAAGTTAAAATGCAGGGTCCTGCGTCTGCATCAGGCCAGGCACAAATACAAACTGGGTGCAGAGTGGGTCGAGAGTAGCTCTGGAGAGAGACTTGGGTGTATTGATTGATGAGAAGCTCAACATGAGGCAGCAGTGGGTGGTGAGACTCCGAAATAGGTTGCCCAGGGAGTTTGTGGATGCCTTGTTGGGGGCCTTCAAGGCCAGGCTGGATAAGGCCTTGAGCAGCCAAGTCTTGTTGAAAGGCTTCCTTGCCCACAGAGAGAAGATTGAAGTAGATCATCTCTAAGGTCCCTTCCATCCTAAGCCATTTTATGAATATTTCACACCACATAGGTGCACAGAAGCAGCACATGCCAAGTAAATTTGAATTAGGAGAGTGCCCTCAGACATCAGTAAGTAGGTTTATTCCCTTTTATTTTCATTTCCTTAGAAAAACAAAGTCTCTCCTCTCCTGGAAGATTCATCAAGATCTCAAAGGAAGAGCAGATGTTTTATGCATGATAAGGTGGTTTGCCAAAGATCATGTCTCATTCATTCATGTCAGCAGAAATCTAAGATAAAATGTCAATGTTCAAATCAAATAACTTGGACCTATATTGCATGCTTTACAATATGTGCTGAAGTATAAGGTACAAGTATTTTTTGCTCCGTGGGAAAGGAAGTTGCACATCAGTGTTTTTCCCAAAGATTCAAACGTGTTTTGTCTCATGTGCCCACAGTATCTTTAGCTTTCTAAAATAAAGTACGTTCTTGGCAGACTCAGTTGATTTCTTAGTGGCATTATGGTACACTATGCAAACACTACTGGCACACAATTAATTACACCTCTGCTTAATTACACTTTGCAAATTTTTTGTCTCTATTTTAGGCATGACATACATGCTAACAGATAGCAAAGGACAGTCACAGCATACATCCTTAGGGCCACACTGCAAATGTCTGCTGCACTTTGTGATTTTAGGTGCCCACTGTAGCATTTAAATGCCAGAGAGGAGTGAGGGACCTCGGGCTGCCCAGCCCTTTGCTGCTATGCAGGCAATGGAATGCAACAGTTGCAATACCCATTCTCCTCTGACCAGTCACTTTCTTACATTAGTAGCCAGAGTCACACCTTAAAATGTCAGGGATCCTACAGAGATGCTCTCACTATGGTCAGTTGCCGGTAACTTAGGAATTATTAACATAATGCATCTCATTGAAGTATTTCTGTCAATTTTGGGTTAAAGAGTTCATTTTTTTCACTTGATTTAGGCAAAGTGATGAGGGACATTTCAAAAACAGAGGATGAGTGGTACACTATAAACCCATTATATCCCATTTCTGTTGAATTGGATAAAAATGAAAAATAAAATTACATTTGTTGTCTTAAACAGCATAGCTCTAAAAAGGAGCAAAAGGACAAAGGCCATGTTCATTAACAAGCAGCATGGTGTAAAAGGGGCATTTCCATAGGGTGAAACAGTTGGTATCATGGTCCTGGCAGTCCATCATATGTAGTATAGGGAGGAGGTTATTTTGGACTACTTCTAGTTTGGTCCCAGACAAATGCCCATTATCAGTGAAGTGCCTGAGGTGCCTCCTGCAGTGTATTTTAGTGTCCTGTTCCACATGAATCCATTTGTCTATTCCAAGACCACTCCACAGTGCACACCAAAGCAATAAATCAAGACAAGTGAAAGGTTAGTTTCAGAGGTGCACTTCTAATCTGAACCATAATGCTAATGACCAAAAGTATGGCTTTGATAGTTTTCTTAGGTATGATCCAGACTCCTACTAAAATCAATACAAAGACTTGTTTGACTTCAGCAATGAAGATTTGCACCCACACAATGTGAAGGGGTCAGAAAAAGATGAGTTGGACAAGAGGGAGAGAATAGGAGTGACTGCAAATGCATGTTTTTTTACTATCAGTGACATCTCTCCTGCAACTAATGGTTTTGAAAGCCCTGGGATTTCAGAGCACAATTGAATGCAGGTGTTGAAGACAGGGCGTTCTTGGCTTCTCTGTGGACTAGGAAGCATCGAATGGCTGGAGAGCCCAGTACTAATGACACCTCAACTATGACTCAGACACTCTTCTAACAGAAGGGTTCTGGAATATGTATTAAGAAGTAACACAGAATATAGACACTCAAAAATCTGCAGAATGTGGTCCAGGATTTCTTGAAGACTTCTGAAGCAATATGTGTACAGGCTTATGCTAAGATTTTCCCAGCATTTTCATGGTCTCATGAAAAGGCTAACCATAACTTGCATGCAAATTTTTCCCCATCATGAAATATCCAAACTGTTTTGTGTCTTATTTTGACTGTTGAGTCAGTATTACTGACTTTCCTTCCCCCCCTTGCCTTTCCATTTCACAGAATCCAACATTTCTTTATGTAAATGTGCAAATGTTGGTATTTTAATGAATGAACTGCATATGAATTGTTCCTTGTTTGCTATGAGCTCCTTAGACTCTATGTAATATACAAAAACTATCTCATACTGAAATGTGAGACAAACATAACTAAATCCTAGAAATGGACTAAACACTGGTTGAATGTCCATCATGTCAAAAAATGCAGAAAACTGAGCACAAAGTGGGTTTTAAAGTGCACCTGGTTTGCAAATAGAGCATGGTTACTGCATGATCACAGAATCATAGAATCAAACAGGTTGGAAGAGACCTCCAAGATCATCCAGTCCAACCTATCACCCAGCTCTATCTAATAAATGATGCAAAGACTGAGGCCAAAGATTTGCAGCTGAGGTAATAATCACCAGAATTTTTAAACTTAAGAGACGACTTTCAGCCAAGTAATTGTGAGGGGAGGGGTCAAAACAATTTGTGTCCTCCCTGAATGGTTACTACCTGATACAGACTTTTCAGTATATGTTCTATTACGCTCGGGTTTCATGACATCTTACATTATCAATTTGTTCATGCTGTATTTACATATGGCTCCCATCTAAGTTACTGATTTACCAGTGAAAGATACTGATATTAAGGCATTGTTATTATGTGAATTATCATTATTCCTGTGGAAATTCTCCTACCTTCCCATTTTATTTGGTGTCTATGAAATTTGTCACACATAAAGTGGTCCATAACCATGAAGCCCACCTCACTTCATGTACTTCATGTTCCCTTCTGCCAGTGATAATTCTTCCTATAGTCAGTATATGAGGTGTTTCCTCAGCTTGCACTCGTCCCTTGAGGAAAGCCTACGTTCTTCTTTTCACGCTAGAAATAATTGTGTTTGTAAATCTAGCGACAGATGTCAGGAACTTATCTCCTTACCACTGCAGAACATGCTCATCTATTTGCCAGAGCAGGGATTATCTGCGGGGAAGGAGGAGCAGGCACGAAGCAATGGTATTTGTCACTGTCTCTCTTAATACGCTTGGTTGATACACATACGGAGAAGCAATTCTGCAACCATTAGGACTCCGAGTACGGCCGAGATGAGCGAGGGGCAGCCCCGAAGAAAGGGCGGCCTTGTTCTACGCCTGAGAACGGTGGAGTCACCAGGAGAAGCAGGCCCCAAGCCGCTCACAGAAGCGCTTCCCGCCCTCGCCCGCCCAAACCGTCGCCACACTGCCCAGCCCCGCCCCGCGGCCCCTCCTGGGCGGAGCCCCGCACCACCGCCCACCCCCGCGCAGCACCGGAAGCAGCTACCGCTGCATGCCCCGCCCCCTGCTCCTGCCGGAAGCGGGTTC
>VWZE01004432.1:443504-484218 GCA_013396675.1 Eubucco bourcierii
TGACTGGGGGGAGAGAGGGGAACTCCCGGTGCCCCCGCGCCTACTGCTCTTCTTCGCCCGGTGGTCGGCGTTGAGGCGTGGCTGCTGCCCTACCGCCCCTGACTGGTGGTTTGTGCCCACCGGCCCCACCCCAGGGAGTGGGGAGAAGCAGGCACGGCCGCGGGCGGTGCCCGGGAATCTCCCGCTTGGGCCAGGCAGCCGCCACCCGGCCGCTCCCTGAAGGTTACTGGCGTCGACCTTGGGGGTTTCCCGCCCCGGGCCTGCCGCTGCCTGCCCGGACGCTGAGGGGAGCGGGAAAGGGCGGCGGAGTCCCCGACGTTGCGGTGTGGTGGGGTTTGGCCGCCTCCTGTTGCAGTGGTAGCGGTGGCAGCATGAGGCAGGTGCGGGCGTCCCTTCCGCGTCCTCGGGGCACGCCCGCACCTGCGAAGGGCGGTACGCGGCCGCGGCAACGCCGTCACCCCGAACAAAGGAGCCAGGACTCCCATCCCTCGCACCGGGCGGCGCGGAGCGGCGGCTTCTGCCGTGGCTGTGTCAGCAGCTGGGTGCCGGAGCCTCTGTGCGTCCGATTGCAGAGTGAGTTAACAGCAGCGATTCGGTACTGTGTAATCGCTGTTCCCTTCCCTGCGCTGTGCTTTTCTGTAGTGGCGCACGTTAGCAGGCGTTGCTGGTAGCTACAACTCGTGCTTGCCTGCAACAAAAGGGAAAAGTACAAAGTATGCCTGTTGCCTGAATAAAAGAGCCTTTCAGTGCTCACCTGTTTGGTTTGGTAAATAATTTGGTGCTTACTTTTGGATTTCACTGAATGGAAACTAAGAGCTTCAGATCCTTCCCCTTAACTGTGTTCATTTCAAAGGGAAGATGTAAAGTGGGCCATACATATCCCAAGAGTCACCTACATAGAGATTTTTATGTATGATCTGTGTGTCTGCTTCGTAGCATCACTGAACTGTCCTGGCAGAAAGACTGCCGAAATGTTTAGTTTCAGACCCGAAATGACCCAAAACTTTTGTTTCAAGTTTGGTTTTCCACTTCTTCTGGAAAGAGACTTTGCATTCTGCAGGGTGAACCATTACAGCTCTACAAGAGGAAGCGGTAGGTCGCTCTGCTGCCATCTCAGTGTCTGAAGATAGGCTGCAGAGAGGTCTACACTTAAACCTCTTGGTTGGTGTCTTTTCCAGTGGATGTTAAAGTGAGGAGAGGGGCTGCATGGACTGAGAAGATAACTGTCATCCTATTAGTTATCAGGATAGGTAATAGTGATAGTAACTGGATTCTTACTTAAAGATCCTTCTTTTTTCAGTTGTCACATAACAGCATGTACCCCAGGATTTAAATCCTGGGAAATTGCGACCATTCTTCATGCAGTAAAGAGCAATTGATGCAGATCTCTGATGGAGATGTAACCCCCTTGGTCCATGCTTCAGACAACTGTTAAAAAAAAATAGTTTTTTTTAGAAACCTCCACCAAATGGTAGACATTCTAGGGATTGTGTTAATGATGCCTACTCCTTTTTCTGTAACAATGTCACATATTGCCACACAGGAGGATGAGAAAAAGCTGTCAGTCTGCTGCCCGAGAGATCAGCTGTGGGGTTAGATAAACTGTAACGCTAAATAGCAAGTGTACTCCTATACTGTTACAGGTTCCTTGGTTTCTGTCTTCACTTTGTCACATTCCTTTGAATTTGAGAAAGTGATAAAAATAGAAGCATTTTAAAGTGAAGTATTTTGAGTTGCATGTACTTGGGGAATGTTGAAATAGTTATGTGTGTATATATATATTTTTTAGACTTTCGTGAGAGGCTCTTTAGCCATGAAAGAGAAATCTGGAATGTCTCCTAGCTGTGCCCTTGTTTGTGCTGTGTGTCACCTGCGAACATGTACTTTTTACATAAGTAATCCATAGGAATAGTAGGCTCTTGGTGGGGGGGAGGGGGAAGTGAGGGAAATGGACAAGGAGAGATAGGGCTGTGAGGGTAAGACAGTGTTGACAAAAAGCAAGCAAGAAGAAATGCAAGATGAAGTGATGGAGACTTTGCAGTGGCCCATGTGTCTTATGCGTTCTAACTGACTTCCATAAGAACAATTTTGTTCCTCACCTCTTTCAGGAATGATGACATTTCTGCATATATTCTTCTAAGGGATTACCCTGAAATGGGTCTTCTGTGCAAGATGAGTTTTACTCCTGTTAAATTTCAAATACATCTGGCTTGGAAGAAAATAATTGCTGAGACAAAGGCTCTTGGTGTCTTGAAACTGATGTATGTCTCCCTGGTGTCTCATGTAGGTGCAGTGTTTTTGTTACCTACAATGTTGTTTAGGCAACTGTGTTTCAGCTGACAGAAGCATTGTTTCCTCTGCAGTTTCACAACTGAAGAATAAATTACTACAGGAGAAAAATCTTTAGACTTTGTGATTAGATTTGTTTGTTTTGCCATCCTAGCAAGTGCCATAGGGTATGAATCGCTGATCACGTGTCCCGGACAGGGAACTCCCCACTCCATCGAGAGCTTCCCAAACTTCTGATGGCTCCAAGCTACTAAAATTGCATTGCATCTAAATAGAAATCTATTTTAAGTGAACAAGGTACTTTGGTAAGCTAGTGACAGCATTCCTGTGAATGTATTATAGTCTGGCCACATCATACATGCAATTACGGGGCAGCTGTTTTAAGTCTCCTTCCTACCTTATGAAGAATCGATGTAAGGAACCAAGAAAATGGAACAGTTGGTATAATTACTGTACATCCACTGAACATTTTGCAAAATGCTTCACTCTTTATAAATTACTAAGTAGGAAAGAAGTAGTTCTATGTTATTATTCTGTGGCAGTAGTTAAAATCAGCCCTCGGAGTAGTTCTAAAAGGTTACTGCTAAGTCTGCAGAACTGAAATTATTTATAGTACTTGTAGATGTAAAGAACTTGGAGTCACTTTATCAAATGAGTCTATAAGAAACAAAACTGGTAGTTGCTTAATCCTGGTTTGCTGCTTGTCTTGTATTCTTAACTATTGTGAGTCAGAGTGAGCACTCGCCAACCCAGGATTTGTCAGTGGACACAGCTGCTTTGATAGGTGGACAACTCACAGGCACCAGGTTAGGTTTATACTCTGAGTCTTAGGAGCTCTGCACAGCAGCAAAGAATTTCTGACATTCCTACACTGGAAAAAAAAAAGTACTGGATTTAGGGGCTGGAGCAAGCTGGGAAGAAACATAGTATCGGCTAAATAACACTGCCTTAGAAAGAGCCAGTGAGGGAACGGATTGCTGTGCCTGGCTCAGTCTTTACTGTTTGTGATTTGTTTAGAATTAGTTTTTTATCTATCCAAATTCCCATCACCTTTGGAAACTTAACACCGAAGTGTCCCAGCTGTGGGCACAGAGGAAGAATGGAGGAAGAGGTGCACAGAAATGGTACCTGTGCTAGTGGGAGGTGTCCCTGCTTATGGCAGGGGGTTGGAACTGGATGATCCTTGAGGTCCCTTCCAACCTTACCATTCTATGATTCTATGGTTAGACAACATGAAAAGAGGAGACGTAATGAAAAAAAAATGGTTACTATAGAGAATTCCAAATAAGCACTACTGTAATCAGTTTCTAATGCTAATATGGAGAGGAGCCAAGAATGCAAAGAAGGTAACACAGACGAGGTAGAAAGTTGATTGCATAGTAACTCTGCAATGGTTACTTCAGTGGGATTGATGGTGCGTATTTTGGGATATTAACTCCTTAGTTCAAGCAATTACAATACACATCCAATTCCTACCAGTACAATTCATTGAGTGTATTGTACTTGTCCCCATAACAGTGAGACTGACACAGCATTTGATGCAAGAGTGTGGGAATGTCTGTTGTGGTGGCCCACAGGTTTCATTTTAAAAAGGCATGTAAATAGACTGTATGACCAAATGAGTGTTGCTGCAAATCATGGAAAATGTATTTTTTGGAGGAGCTTGGCACCTGACCTTGGCTGGTGGGTAGCAGGCCCTTTGTACCTGTTTTATTTTACACTCTGAAATGATAACTTAATATCCTTCTATGCTGTTAGCCTTGGTCTTCAACCCCATCTTTAACTCTGATCTAGCAGTCTGAAAATATTTCTATATAGCACTCACAGGCAGACAGAAATATTTCCATCATGTTAAACAGAGTACAGTGAACATGGAAGTCTTCCAGACATGAAACTTGTGGAAAGAACATTAAAAGGCAGCTGTGTGTGCTGTAGTCCTCCTCTTTGCTCATGTGCCCATTCAAGCTTGTCAAGACAGTGTTATTTCAGGACTGTGCCGTTGCAGTCCTCTTGGCATAGCTATGCTGTTTCCTGAAAGGACTTTTAGTATGGAAGTAGTTAATTCCAGCAACGTTTTCCCAGTGGGATTTATTTCAGAACTCAAAAGGAACTCTATGGACAGGAAAAGATTAATGTGATGGACTTGTACTATGTCAGTCACAAAAACCATTGTTGACTGATGCAACCATGACATGGGAGATTGAGTAGGTGGACCTGAAGGCCAAACTCAGGGCAAGGCTGGTAGAAGCATATCCTTAACCACCTGTCACTGTTACCCTTGGAGACCAATATAAGCAAAATCAGATGCTGAATTCAAGTAATTATTGTGTGGAAGAGCTATTTTAGTTTGACAGCACTAAATTCTGAGGTTTTTACATACATAACCCCCTAATTTAATTCCACATTTGTAGTGTAACATGTTAATAAAGCTTCCTTCTCATCTTCAGAACTCTTGTTTTTTAAGAAATAACACTTAAAATTGGCCACTCTTGTTTCCATAAGGCTAAAATAGATGCATTTTAAAAGTATTTGAACTCAGAGTTCACTGCAGTGTTTCAGTAATTGGTTGAGCATGGTCATGGCTGATAGCTCGATACACCTTATTGCGACTTGGATTCTCTGTCTTTTTGTATGTTTCTGTTTTGGAAGTTGTCACTGGTTTGAAAAGGAGTATGAAATGTGTTTTACTTTGATATAGTTGACATTGTGAAGTCAGTGACGCAGCACTGGCTCGTGTGAGTACAATTTGTTAAAGAATCTTTTCTTCATGCTCCAGGCTGTGTATTTTCTGTCTGCTGCTGAGCAGGCATGATGGCTTTGGGATTTCAGTTCATACGTATGCACTGGAAGTGCAGTATATAATAACCTAGGAAGACTTAGGTTAGAAAGAAAACAGTGTGCTCTGGACTCACTCACTAGAAAGTGCAGTGTTGACCTTCAGAATTTAAAGAGCCAGTGCATTAGACTGTCAGAAACTGCTTTTCTTAAGCAAATTCACCCTCTAATATGTTATTAAATAGTGTTTTGAGGGAGAAAAGATAGGTACATGCAGCTTTCATGGTGAAGGTCAGTGTAGTTTCACATGTTGGAGAACCTCTTCAGGAAAATACCCACCAACCTGAGATGTGTTACATGCATAACCTTGATCTGTTTTCCCTGTCTAATGGAGACTGCAATGAGAACAGTAATAAAAAGACATTGGTAAAGACCAGGAGGAAGGCTGCTAGTCTGGATTGTTAATTTGGTGTCAGTACTCAGTTTGGTGTACTGTGTAACGTAAAGAACTGGGCTTAGGACAGTTGAAGAAACAAACCAAAGCCAAACCACAGGTGACTTTTTCAGCAGTACAAAAAAGGGAGAAGTTAACCAAGTCATCTTCCCAGGTACAGCATTCTTTCTGGGGAGAACTGGTCTCAGGTGTGGTTATGTAAGACAGTTGAGGAGGAGCTGTAGTTGGTTTTTGGAATTAGAAGAGTTAAATCTTAACCCAAGATATATGTCAGATCTTTCTTGCATTTTGTTTTGATAATAACAAGACTCTTAAGTCACGATCTCAAGTTTGTACCCTCTTGCTACTGCTGTGAGGGGAAAATGCTCCCCTTTAATGGACTTACCTTCAGTGTCTCTGTGCTTTCTTAAAGAATCCAATTGCAGGCACTAGCAGCTGGTATTTCCTGTGTTCAGGGCTAGGAAGGTTATAATTTGAAGATTGGTGGTGTCCTTGATGGCCAGTAGATAAAATACAAAATATTTTAGGGATGCCTGTATGCTCCCATGCAACTAGCTCCCTATCAGTCACTAACTTTGAACATGTAGTTAAAAGTTTTATTGGTGGGCTTACAGTTAAAACTAGACTTATACGAAGATTTGTATAATGCAGATGCTCACCAAAATGCTATAATTTCTCAACTCCTTTTTGCCCAAGAACCAAAGAGTGGGATATGAAAACTTTGGATTTGGAATCATTAAAAATTTTTAAAAGGTCCTGATTTCTCTTTTGAGAAAACTTCTTTGCTGTCCTGTCCCTTCAATTTTTTTTAATTATTTATTTTTAATCTAAGTGGCAAATTTGATCTTTTTAGGTACTTGGTTTGGCACATGTTGAACTTTTCTAGAAGAGTATCGTTTTCTTAAAGGAAGGAAGGTTAATCTCTATTGTTTTCTCTCTTGCAAAGGTTGAGCTTGATAGCCCTTGTAGTCAAAATGAGTAAAGGAATGAAATAGCCTAACCAAAGCGTTCTGCTCTGCAACATGTGAATTAAACAGACACCATGTGTATGAAGTGCACAGTTTAAGTGAGTTTCTTCAGGCTGTGGTGTTTTGAAGAGCATTTCAAAAGCAAATTGGTTCTTCTGATCTTAAGTGTAGTTTGGAAAATTCAAAGGAAATCTCTTGTTTGAGGAGCAAAGTTTTATATTGTGGTGTTTTTTGGGTTTTTTACTGCAATTTTAGGAAGTAATACTTTTTTTACTGATATGGGAGGAAAAGATTCATGAAGCAGAAGTACTCTTACAACCAAATAGGTTTTTCTTTAGAAAAATCCTCTGAACAATGAAATACAATGTGGTAAAATTCTGAAATGGTCAGGGTGGCATGGATATTCTTGCATAGTCAGTAGTTCTAAAGAGAAATTTTCAGAAACATGACTTGTTTCTTAACAGACTTAAGTTTTTGGGTTTTTTTATGTGGACCATTGTCTGTGAAGAATGGGAGTGGGTTTTAACATTTTTCCAGACTTCATGCAGGACTGACACTGTGTTGTTTAAGGTAAAAGAAGCAAACCCCTCAAGGAAATAAAGACAAAAATCCCACAGACCCAAAAAAACCAACTAACTAAGCAACCAACAGCCCCAACAAACAAACTGTAGAATTAGCTTCTGAATTTGTGGAAAAGTGATGCTGTGAGAAGTACTGCAGCTGAACTGAAAGCATGTAAATGGTGCAGCTGGAAACAAAATGTTTTCTTAAGTCAGCAGCAGTGAAGGTTTTGTAGGCCAGAGGGAATCCTATATTGAAAGAAATCAGCTCATATACTTCGCACTGGAATTGAAAAGTTCTCATGGACAGAAAGAAATACAGCTCACACTTCATAGTGTTTAGCATTGCAACATGTGTAGGATAAAATCAATTACATATTGATAAAAATATTGGATTTCACTATAGACAGACCACTCTAGTAGTTTTTCCCTGGGGAGACTGACCTTTAAAATAAACCAGATATGGTCTGTGACCACCACTGGATTGCCTTTAGCATTGTGTTGCGTGCCTGACTATAGGAAGAGACACATGCTGGAGACCTATCTAGTGGTGTGCAATAGCATACCATCCCTAAAACTGCCTTTTCCAGGACTCCTTACATTTGCAGTGTGATTACAAAACTAATTTTTAGGTGGTTAATCAGAAGTTTTTGATAGCTGCTTTATGTCATTACCCACATAGGTTAAAATGAGCGTTCTGTGTCTTCTGATTTCAGAAACCGATCCATGGTTTTCACATATCGTGTCCAGTTCGGGGCCCCCCAGTTCAAGAAGGACGGGGAGCTGCTTGAGAGAGTCCATTGCAGAGCCACAAAAAATGACTAAGAAAGTTGAGGATCTTATGAGGAGAGACAGAGGGAGCTGGGGCTTTTAGCTTGGAGAGGAAGAGACTAAAGGGTGACCTGATTAATGTTTATAGATATGTGAGGGGTGAGTGCCGGGAGGATGGAACCAGCCTCTTCTCAGTGATGCCCAGTGACAGGACAAGGGGTGATGGGTGGAAGCTGAAGCATGGGAGGTTCTATGTGAACCCGAGAAAGAATTTTTTCCCTGTGAGGGTGACAGAGCACTGGAATCAGCTGCCCAAGGAGGTTTTGGAGTCTCCCTCTTTGTAGATATTCAAGAACCATCTGGATGTGTTCCAGTGTGATCTGCTCTAGGTGATCCTGCTCTGGCAGGAAGGCTGGACCAGATGATCTTTCAAGGTCCCCTCCAGCCCCTGACATGCTACAGTTCTATGATTCTGTATAAAGAATGTTTCGAGTTTTTCTTTAACAGAACAAGCTATGTAAAAAAACAAACACAAAAAACCCCTGAACTTGCACACGTCATTGTAAGTAGTGGCAGGGCACAGTAGTCTGACAGTTCTGCACTGCTCTGAATTGTCTTGTGCATGGTATGAATTCAAAGAATTCAAATAGGAACAAGAAGCAATTTAAAAAAGTTACTACTTTACAAATTAAGAACGTTTAACTTGGAAATGGTTTCAGTGGTACTACAAGGGAAGCTTAAATCAGCATTTTAAGCAAGGCAAGATCAAAACCGTATTGCACTTAATGTGAAAATTGACAAGTTGACCTGAATATTAATAATTTCATAATAAGTAATTGAACTGAATGGTGTCTATTTCTAGCCACTGTGTGGTTTATGCCATAATATGTTAAATAGTCATGAAACTCTACCTATATATCATATGATTGGCAAGTATGCATTGAACTGAAACACAATTAATTGCCTGATTTGGATTTCTAGGTCTATTGCATTGACTCTACTGTTTTTTTCAAATCATAGATCTAATGGTTTTAGAATAAACAACAATATTACTATTTAGCAATATTGGTATATTACCATGCAACATCAGACCTATAACCACTTGTGTCCTTGAATCACCTAGTCAAAAGGTTAATTACAGGTCTTTGTGTATTTGCAAACCAGTCTCATTCAGTGAGTCATGCATATGAAATCCTCTTTCCTGAATAAAACAGAAGAACGATTATGAATTTAGGAGTAGCTATTTGCATTACGTAGAATATAAATAGGAGGAAAAGTTACCGGAACAAATATGGCTACAAGAGTTATGCTCTTGCAATAATACTACAAAAGAGTGCTTACACATTTGTAATTGGGTGGTAAAACAGATGGCAAAGCCATAAAATGAATGAAGCAACTCATTTTGCCAAGTCAGATTTCACTAATGAAATTTATTTCCTGCTGCTGGATAATTCCTTAGACAAACAAAAGGAATTTTTTGAAATGCAAAATCCAACATGCTCTTATTTTATGAGGTTCCATTTGGCTGGTGTATTGATGCAGTGTGCCTGTGGGGAAGGAGAACACTTACCTGTGTTTGTGAGGAGGAAATGGAGAATTTGGTGGTACCTGCTTCTTGATGTCTTTTGCTTATGACCTGTGAGTTCAGTCCTGTGCATTTGCCCGATTGGAGTTGCAACCTTTGATGCTTGCAGCTGCTGGAGCACTTGTTGCCTGCACCCTTCATTGCCAGAAGCCAGTTAATAAAATGTGGAGGATTGGGTGTTTTGGTATTCCTACTCCTGTTGAAGATTCATCTACCTAGGCAATGGCCAGATGGAAGAAGGCAGCGCCTGCCTTGAAAATGCTTTATTTGAAAGCTTGAACTTTTTCTATGTCAAGAATTTCATAGGAGTGTTGCTGAAACAAGGCTTCTGTGTTCACTCTGTCTGTGCTAATACCTTGAAAGAATTTAAGGGTGCTCATGTGAGTTTTCACCATAATACTATATGACTGACTGATGAGGCAAAGTAAGTTGTTTTGAGCAGGACAAACTCCTGAGTTATCAGCATCAGAACTTGTGTCACTGTGAAATGAGACACCTGTAACATGACAAGGCAACTTCTACCATCCAGAAGCCTAACCTAGAGTAGGGATATGGGTTGCACCCCTTTTGTAGATTCCCTGAGTGTTGAGTACAGACTGCCATGAGTCTAGTGGAAGCTTGGTTTTGTTTTGCAGATGCCATTTGTTTCTAGATTTCTCTGTTACAAGTTAACTTTCCAGACTATAGAGCAGTGAAATTGTTTGGGTGGAGTTTTGGCTTTAGTGAGTGTGGCTCTTAGGTCATCCTTTCTGGCTGTAGAAGTGTCTTTTTTAGAAAATGCATATCTGGCATTCTAAACTTCTAAGAAAAGAGTGTAGGGTAGTTAACAATTAATGGGATACTTGTGTTAGAAGCTTGTTCTGGCACACCTAGGTTTTTCAAGTGTATCTTTTGAAAGCCTTCTTCAGACTTTGAAGAATTTAGTTTATCAAGCCAAGTCAAAATGCTTACATTTAAATCTTCCTTAATTTCTTTATTAATGTTGAAGTGTAAGTGTACAGGGGCAAAAAGGACACAGTAATGTGATTGAGCTTTCTTTTGATGTATGGTTGATAAAACCCCCTGGGTTTATGATACTGAACATGCTGTGAGCAACTTTTGGAATGCAGAGCTCTTGAAATGCTTTTAAAAGTGAACTGCTGAGGCTCAAGCTGCAAGCTCTGGCACAGTGCCTTCGAGGGAACTCCATTTTTGTTGCTTTCCAGAATAGCTGAAAGCAGCAGCTGTACAAGTGTGAGTGATGTCTGACTTATCAGTAAAAAGTCAGCTTCCAAATGTTCTTTCTTACACTTAAAACACAGGGTGAAAATGGCTGTAGCTAGTAGTATGTCTTAGGTGACACCAGCTTCAATGTGTCCTTGAAGTGCTTCCTGCAGTCTTTAGTTGAATAGTACCAAGTTAAGACCCTGTAGGCTATGCATTGCCTCTTAGATTTATGAAAGGTGGGGGGGAGGAAGTCTTTATTTGATACCAAGTGCTGAATAACATTCAGTAGCAGCAACTGCTTTACACAGCATTTCCTGTGAACGTAACTTGTCGTTTGTCAGGAGGTTTGATTGTGGATGTTTTGTCTGGAAGCTTTCTCTGCAGATGTCTCCCTTTCTGTTTGCTGGTGGACAGATCTTAATTCTCACAACAATGTCTTAATAGTACAGAGATGTGGGCCTGTGGGCACCACTGTTCTTTATAGTAATATGATGTCATTTATAGGGTGGAAAAGGCCTCAGCTACTTGATACACTGGTTAATTCTTCCAGTTTCAGTGCCTAGATATGGTTACAGTTTGAAATGTCTGTCTCAGAAAGCTGAGGAATGTAGGTCTTTTACCTGAGGAAATTTGCTGCTACTGAGAGGTAGAACTTAAGTTGATTTTCTAATGCTTTACTTAGTCACCTTAAGTAAATTTGTTTGTAGTAGTGTAGTCACCTTAGTAAATTTGTTTGTAGGTGTGAGAGACACAGGTATCTTGTATGGTGTGTGCTGGATAGCTTTGGAAAGCAGGATTCTTGTCAAACCTTGAATGTGTTTGTTAAAATCATGGGAAGTTAAGAATCCTTACTCTGGTTAAACAGTTTTATGCCAAAGGAGTATTTTTAGGAGAAAGGAAAGGAGTTACTGTAAAAGCATTTCTAGCCTGTCCTGAGGCTGAGGTTTGAGTGGCCTGTTCCATTGTCTTAAGGAGACTAGTCAAAGACAAATTTGAATATTTGGGTTTGGTTTCCTCTTTGGGTTCCTACTTGGACTTTATAGTGGTTATTTAATATGCAGTATTTGTTCTAACTTAATAAAATGCTGATGTTACTTCATGCAGAGCTTGACAGACGTTGCATGTTTAAACTGTAATAAAAACAACAGTCCAGCTTGAGGCATGGTGACACTTACTGCAATAATGCTGATGAACCTGAGAAAACTTCCTTACTCTCCAGTTCTTAAAACAGCTGGCATCATGCATCTCATCCTGTGATGTCATTTATCCTGTCTGTTTCTGGGTCATGGGGTGTTTCTGCTGATCTGATTTGAGTATCATAATAGGAAGCAGGTGTTGGGAGGGTTAGACTCTGTTTGCCTGGAGTTGCCTCCCTCCATTTCCAGGAATGTTTTCGTTGCAGGAATATCTGAGTCATTCCTGAGGTGTCTTCCAGATACTTTACATCTAATCTGATCATTTTCATACAATACATTGTGAAGGATCATTTTCCTTCTATTAACCAAACTGAAACTCCTGGACTCAATAAACAATGAAGTAACTGGATGAAATTGTGATCTTTTGATAACAGACAAGATTATATTGCTTGATGGGCCTTGGGGACATGAATTATGATGCTTTTTAAAAATACTTGTTCCTGTTGTTTTTTCAGAAAGCTGACCTGTTAATTCATAGGTCATAGGAGGCAGCAGAGTTGTGAATCACTTTGTGAGAATTAATAAACTTTGGGGAACCTTCAAACTCACTTTAGGAGATGGAGATGCTGTCAGTTACTAGAAAGATTCAATTCAGAATAAGATTAAAAAAACTGTAGCTAGTATTTTTGGAGGTGATGCATTATAGTAAGCATAAAGTACAGAGTAGTGCAAGTATTAGTTTCTTCATTTAAAATTATTTATTTAGAAGAAAAGTCTGCAATTACTAAATTTTCTTTCATTGTTCAGTAAGTGATTGTTACAAGATTTTACCTTTCTGAAAGTTCTGTTCAAAGCATGTGAACTATAGCAATTAGTATTGTGCAGGTAGCTAACATATTTCAATTAAATATGTTCTTCAAATGTATCAAATTCTAAATCAGTTAAAAAATGGAGTAAAAGCAGATGCTGTATTGCATCAGCTGCCAGTTGTAATTGATGCTTATTATATAAAGCAGTCTTCAGGGAAGAATGTAACTCATAAAAGTGAGTGGGTAATGAGGTTAATATGACAGTCTTGCATATCTTTATGTAATTTTCCCTTAAAGGGAACAAGAGAACTGGAATTCAGTTTTGATGTCATAACTTTGTTATTTTTATAGCCTTCATAATGTGATGAATTGTTTTGTAATTGAAGAAAGGCACCACTATCTCTCTACTTATTAACTCAGATCTACTCTGCTGACTGTACCAACTGTCTTTAAACACAAAGCTATGTTTAACTAGTCCCCTTCAAACAAATGCCTGCAGCAAATCAAAGTCCTCCTGTTAAGGACAACTGCACTTCCACAATGCCCACATTCAACTTTTTCTATAGCACTGCAGAAGATGCCAGCTGAATATGTGCCTGTAATTATGTGATTTTGATGTAATGCTTCTCCTTCCCTGGTCTGCTCTCTTTGACGTTGCATTGATGAGACTCTAGGACATCAAAATGGGCAGAGTAGCTCACACTTTTTTAGTCACATTCTTAAAGAAAATGAATCTGATCATATGTTGTGTGCTTCCCTAATTCTTGGCTTATTGGACACTTTTGGGTGCATTTTGATAGAAGCTTATGTGTCTTGGATAGGATTGTTCCATACATTCCCCGTGTGTGTGCTGTTCTTGGAGCGAGAAATCTGTAATTTTGGGATTGTTGCATTGAGGAGGGATTTGGAGGGCAAATGGCATGGATATGTAAGGAAGCATGCTTTCATTGTTTTGGAGCAAGTTGTTCTGTAAGAAAAAACCATCTGAGAAATT
Source organism: Eubucco bourcierii (assembly GCA_013396675.1). Lineage (NCBI taxonomy): Eukaryota > Metazoa > Chordata > Aves > Piciformes > Ramphastidae > Eubucco > Eubucco bourcierii. Next base: position 457,052 of record VWZE01004432.1, read on the forward strand.
GGGCCACTTAAGAGCAGTCTTGTGAATCAGATCAGGTGAGCAAAATGGGTGATATAAAAGTTTTTTTTCACTCAAGCATGTTTATACATCTTGATTTATTGGGCTAAAGAAGTGGATGGGAGGACAAGGTAAAGGCTACGGTAGGGATCAAATATTCTTGCCTTTCCTTTTTTTTGCATCTTCCTCCCCACCATGTGTTTGCAAAGGTATTTTCCTTGAGAATTTTGTCACTGGAGGTGAAAACCTTTTCATATGCTGGTACCTGATAATTTTACTCTTGTGGATATCAATAACTACTCTGTGCTCCAAGACTTTATGCAGAAGTTGGCATGATGCTTTCTGTCTCCAAGTCCCATCACAGGAACACCCTCCAGCTCACTCCTCTGATGGGTGGAGCTGAATGTGATGTTTAAATCCATGGCACAGACTTTCTGCGTAGGTTGTAAAACTAGAGAAGTTAGTAGTGATACAGGTAGAAGCCCATCAAAGAAGACAAGCAACAGTTTTACAGCTCCAGCTACAAGTTCCCGTTGCTATATGATCTTAATCACATGAGATTACCCTTGAAAGCTATTTAGCTATGTAGTATTCTTGCCCTCGAGCAGGTTTCTAGACTGTTGGACAAGATGCTGTTGCTGATGCTAACACGAGTTGCAATTCCTATTCCTGCAGTTCTTTAATTACTCCCTAAACTGGCTATACAAAAATTATTCTGGCTTCGACTGGAATCCTGCCATTAAAGGGAGAACAGAATTGTGGGGCAATAAGCAACTATAAAAGCTCTGAGAACTGCTTACTGTGGCTGAGCAGCCACTGAGATTCATTTGCTTGTACATTTATCTGCTCAAGCATGTCAGAAAAGGGCAGTTTCCTAGGAGTTTATCTGCAGCAGAGGTGAGAATTGATCCATGACATGGTGGTTAGGCAGTACTCTCGCCCTTCCGATTGAAGTTATGCCAGTACCTTGTTTTGCCAATTAAGCTTTCACTTCCCTTCTAATTTGTTGGACTACACAAAGAACTGTTTAAAAAACAAATGTTCATGTATGTCATCAGCTGTATTGCTGCAGTGGGGATAAACAGTGGGTGTGGTAAAAAGATGATGTTTATAGATGAGCGATACAGCTATTGACAACACCCTGCTTGGCTCTGTGAACCTCCCTCTGCTGCTCTGCTGGAGGGTGATGTAGGACTCTGCTGGAAGATAAATTTGTGTTTATCTTCTGTGCCCCCCAAACAGTTTTGACCTGTGAAGAATAAAACATGATAATCACAGTACATACAACATGAAAGTTTGTTTGTTTGTTTTTTAGCTTCATACAACAGGGCTGTTGCCACAGTCTCTGTCAGTTTTATCATAATTAAAAAGTAGGACAATTAAGAAACTAGATGTGACCCAAATGAATGCTGCTTATGAAAATAAGTCAGGCTACATAAATTAAAGATAGAGAAACTTTGCAGGAAGCTTCATCTCAGGTGCTTTACTGTTAAAAATTGGAATCTATGTTCTTCTTTGCATTTCAATGCAGACTGAAATGGGCAAAAGTACTATGTGGCAGTGGCTTTAAACTTAGGGCTTTTAAGGTCTTTCTCCTCTGTCAGAATACTCTGAAACAGTCTTTCTGGGTTGAGTTTCTTTTGCACAGTATCAGGCAGTACTTGCTTTAACTTGTTTCTCTCTTCACACTGTCTACCATTCAGCAGGCTTGAATTTTGGCAGCGTTACATCTTTATTCCATTGTGAGGAACCTGAGAGCAAAATGACCTGTTGGAGCACCTCCTCCCACTACAAAATGGGGCAGAGTATTTATGACAAGCCTATCTTCAAGATTTGAACTATGTGGTAGTGCAGAGTTTCACTGTCTTCAGTATCTTACTGGAATGTTGCTCACTGGCAGTTATTGATGACTTGATGACTCGGGATACTGCTGTGACAGGTTGGGTCAGGTTTTTTTAATTCTAAGTTTCTTTCTTTGACTTTGCTTTGAAATGATGTTATCAAGGATTCTGAGAGTGATTTGTTACCATAAAATCTTTGGTAGTTAAAGAATTTTCTGTGAAAAAGGAGCATCATTGCTAACTTGATTATTCATGAAGATCTTATTGGTTAGACATTGTTTTGACTTTTCAAGAATGTATCAACTGTTGCACAAAGTGTAAAACATAGCAGCTTCTCTTTGTCACACCGGGACACTATTTGTTGAATTGCAGCTTCTAGTAAAATTTTCACCTTGCTCAAGCTACTTGAAGACTGTAGGTTAATTTACAACAAGTACTACACTGAAGCTTTACTACTGTTTTGAATTTTTTCACAGATTGCAGTAGAGATTTTTGCACAAACTGATCTGTCAGAGGTCTTGTTGAATTTGTTTGTACTTGTTCCAGAATTGAAGTGCTTGGAGAAGAATAGTCTGTGTTGTTGCTTAGTAAGATCAGTGTAGGCCAGATCAAGGTATACTAGTGTTTCCATTTCTGTGCTTCTGAGAGCACATATTCTAATCTAAACTTGGCAGACTGAACTATTGTGAGTTGGTGATCTGGATTTCAGAAAGTTTTCTTTATGACTTGTCTGAAATACATACTAAAACCAAGTACACAAGACTTTCAGGGTGTGTTTTTCCTTTTAAAAGTGTGAAGACAAAACAAATGTGGAGTGGTTCAAAATGCCATGTAGCAGGCTGAAAATGTGCATGAGCTATTGTAGCTATTTTTGTGTTGTCATGCTCCCTCTTTAATTTTTTTTTTTTTTTTAAGCCTTGATGGCCAAAATGAAAATGTGTTTTTCTCATCCAAGAGAGCTTTGTAACATAATGTTAGATGTGTTTCTCTGAGGTATCTCTGTAATTAGTACATTAGCTTACTCACTGTTATTTCAGTTGGGTAATATTTCTGGGGAAAACAACTTAAATAACTTAATTCTCAGTTGCATTTTCAGAGTTTTCTGACAGCAGGTCGGGTACTGAGGTGATTCTGGAGAATTTTTTTGCATAGGTTGTGAGCTGACCTTGGTAAGCAGCACTGGCAAATTTCCCTTCCAGCTTTTATTGCCAAGCTATGGCATGGGATTTCCCTTTGTTCAACTGTCCCAGCCCTGACCCTCACAACTGCTTGCCCACCCCCAGCCGACTTGCTGTCAGGGCAGCATGAGAACCAGAAATGGCCTTGACACCATGTACTGCTCAGTTATAGCTAAAACATCTGTGTCTTAGCACTGTTCTTCATCATGAGCTATGCCAGGGGAAGTGTAGGCTTGAGGTGAGGAGAAGGTTCTTCACTGAGAGAGTCATTCACTACGGGAACGGACTGCCTAGGGAGGTGGTGGAGTCACCGTCCCTGGAGGTGTTCAAGGCAGGTTTGGACATGGCACTTGGTGCCATGGTCTGGTCTTGAGGTCTGTGGTAATGGGTTGGACTTGATGATCTTTAAGGTCTCTTCCAACCTTTATGATACTGTGATAAATCCAACACATGGCACTATATGACTTTTTCTGAAGATAATTAACTCTACCCATCCAAACCCAGCATATCCTGTTACTTATTGGAGTCCAGGAAAGGTTGACTTAATCTCTAGTGAAGGCTCTGTCAACACTTTTACACAGAACTGCTTCACTGATAACAAAAGCTTAATGTGTAGGGATTTTGATAACAATTTTAAGAAAAATGTCATGCTTCATATTCTGATTAAGCTGCACACAAGAGTAATTAATTATGCAGGAGGATGCAATTTTAGCGTGAGATAGTCGAGCCATGATGATGGGTAGAAGTAAAGAAGCAGTGATGTCTTCTTACTATGTTATGTTACTTGTATAGAACTAAGCTGTGAATGTGCACATTCTGAGCTTTTTAATGCACGAAAGCTGAGCTGCACTTGGTTCTTAGTTGCTACTCGAAATGTCTCTTGTATTTACATCTTCTGTAATGTAGACGTTGTGTTTTTCTGGACATCAGAGTTTGTTTTGTTCCTAGATCTCTAGAAGAGGGTAGAGGACTTGAAGTTTGAAGAACTGTGCAAGCAGACAATGTCTTTTGTCTGCATATAACGCAAATGCCGTTATATCACTGTGGGGATAGGTAGGGAATGAAACAAAGATGTAAAAGCTAGTTGGAGAGCTGATAAAACTGCAATACAATGCTTTTAGAAAACCAAAGGGGATTATTACTTCTCATACGTGTGCAGATGCACATCACACTGCATGTGAATCAGTGGTCACAGAACCCTTTGGTGCAGAGGTTTGTGTTTGAGCAAGCACTTTGGGACTGAGACAACAATCCCAAGCACAATGAATAAGTGAGTAACCGCATTTGTAGCCTAGGGAGGCAAGTTGAATCTTTCCACCTTCATAAACTAGATCACTCTTTCAGTTCCTGATTAACTTATTGTAACTGGGTATTTTTAGGTTTCAAGTGACACATTTGCTTGCTTTTCTCTGAAAAAGTACCTTAACTAATCCTTCTTGCTGCTGTTCTGCCTTGGTGCTTGCTGTTTAAGCTGGAAATTCCTTCAAATGGCAGGGGTTTTCCCTTGCAGCTGTCCTATCTCATGTTTTCTTGTATCGTGTTGATTCACTCTAGGTTCCTTTTTCAATTCTTGCTTAGTAAACTAGCACAAATTTTTGACAAACACTGTATTTCTGAAAGAAAACACTACATACCAAGATGTAAATCTTTCCTCTTTATTGCTTTTGGATGCTGTGAGCCCACTTGTGCTTTTTCTAAATGGTGAAGGCTTTCTTTGCTCATGCCAAAAAAGATGAGCTTGGTATAATTTGTGGAATGGCTTCCAGTGAAAAAGTAACTAGCTCTCACTGAAGAGAGCAGAACTGAAGTGAAATCCTTAAATATGTAGGGATTTAAATCAAATCCCCTTTAAACAGCGCACGTGGAAGAAGGAAGAGAAAACTAATGAAGCAATATTTTTCTTCTAGATTTTTTTCATTTAATACCTGTGAATTTTCTGCAATCCAAAGATGGCAGCAAATAAGCCTAAAGGACAGAATTCATTGGCTTTACACAAAGTCATCATGGTGGGAAGCGGTGGTGTAGGAAAATCTGCTTTAACACTACAGTTTATGTATGATGAGGTAAGAATCTGCACTAGAAATTCTCTCAGCAGATGTCTGCTGTGTAGTGTTGTTTCAGCCTTCATGGGTTATTTCCTGTGTATGATGTGGTATGAAAGTCAGTGATTAAATTGAACAGAATTTTTTTTTTTTAAGGTTAGAGGGCTAATCACTAGAGACCTATGAAGGTATAATTTGGCATTTTTCAGACTTCTGTGCAACTAGATGGTCTGTTTTAATGTACCTTATATGTTGTCATTGTTCACTAGACCTAGCAGAACTTGAGTGTCATAGCTCAAAGCTTTTTCACTTAGTGGCATTATGGCTGAAATGATGACCAATTTTTCCTGTGTTTTCAATGCTACTGTTGATGAAGGAAAAACTTTTTCTTGTTTCCCTTTTTTCCTGTGAAAGTAATTGGTTGGTGTTTTTTGTTTGGTTGTGGTTTTTTTTTTTTTTTTGCTTGAAAGGCAGAAGTTTTGGTTTCATTGTCTTTCAAACATTGACACTGAATGTATTCCAAGTCAGGACTGCCTGGTAGCATAATGGATCACAGCCAGATGTTTTGCTTGACCAGAGGCAGAGGCTTGGCTAGTGCACAGACATTGATGTTTTGCAGTTACCTCTGAAATTTCCTTTTAGTGGCTGTAGAAAGCAAAAACATGTAAACTGGGCTGATGGAGAGCCTGCTTTAGCTATGAATCATCTGAGTACCTCACACAGCCTAAACACATGTGCTTACTTATTAGTGACAGCAGCCATGTCAGATGTTTGTTACATCCTAGATGTAAATAGAAGCATTTGCCTCGCACAGGCATGGTTCTGTATCATGAAGTGTTGTTTTCTTTTTCTAGTTTGTTGAAGATTATGAGCCTACCAAAGCAGACAGCTACAGGAAAAAGGTAGTTCTGGATGGGGAAGAAGTCCAGATTGATATATTGGACACAGCAGGGCAGGAGGACTATGCTGCAATTAGAGACAACTACTTCCGAAGTGGAGAAGGTTTTCTTTGCGTCTTCTCTATTACAGAGCTGGAATCCTTTGCGGCAACTGCAGACTTCAGGTAAGTTACAAGGCAAAATAATTATTCTAATTACAATGAGATAATTAAAAGTTGCTTGTTTTGTAAATCCTTATGATGGTCCAGACTGGATGACGGCTGCAGCCACATGATGTTTTGACCAGATGCCTAGCCACACCTTTGCTATCTACCACTTTGGATATCTTCACTGCTATGTCTCCGAATACCCAAAATGCTGTTGCCTCAGAGCAGATACATAGCAATGTTCAGAAGGGTTCTGCCCTTGCTTGGCACTCCAGCTAAGAATCAGTATTTATGAGTAGGCACACTGCTATTCAAAGAAATGGAGCTGAGAAAATTTGCTTCTAGATGGTATGGTTGAATGTAATGTGTATACAGTACTATGTACTCCCCAGCGTTGTCATCTTTTAGCTTTTGCTTCATACAGAGAACTATGTTGTGTTCCTGTTAACCTGCAAAACACCACCTGGAAAAAGAGAGCAGCTGTAGCATTTCCAGCTGGTTTATTCTGGAATTCTTGACATTGTAAAGATGATGTGACTGGATTCCAGTTGCAGATTGTGCAGAAGAACTATGATTGGTGATGTCTGTCTGTCAGCTCTCAGGCCACACGAAGTGCATGCATTGTGTTGTGGGAGAGTGAAATACACAGCATCAACACCACAAGTCTCTTCTATCTCTTAAAGGTGATTTTATGAACAACAGTAATAAGAACTATCTTCACATAGCCTGTAGTAGCTGTGCAGTCTGTGTAAATCTGTCCCTTCAGTTTTGCTTGTATAGACTTTTTCTCTATAAAAGATACTGATGTATGGACAAGGCCTTGAGTGACCTGTACTAGTGGGACATGTCCCTGCCTATGGCAGGGAGTTGGAACTAGATGATCCTTGAGGTCCCTTCAAACCTTACCATTCTATGTAAGTTTTTGAACTTACAAGGCAGAAGTTCAGCTTAGCGTTCACCCTTCCCATCAACCTCAGTATTTTACTTCTTGGGAGAAATCTGCAACTGAATCTTTTAATGGTATTAAAATAGATTTAGCACTAAATTTTTTTGAGATGGTTTTCAGGCATGCAGCATATTAAACCCCTTGTAATGGTAACAGACTACTAAACAGGCATCAGTATGCTGTAGGTGCTTAATTTGGGTTGAAAGAGAAGGCCTGTTTAAATCATTAGTCACTGAATTAAAAAGGGACAGAAGAAATCAGAATTATTCTTTTAGCCAATTCAAACTGTAGCAAAATAGAAGAGGTGGCCTTTGAAAGAAAGGTAAAGAAATAAATATAAAAAGGAATTAGCTGCATCCCACTGAAATAAGACCTCTCAGAGATGCTGTCACAACTCTATTCAATTAACACTTAGTATCAGAATGCTTAATATCTCTAAGGGATGAGGAGGTAGGAAGAGGGGAGAAAATTAGTTTTTCCTCTTCTGGTGTTTTTTATTTGTCTCTATATGTGCATGTTCATATATTTTGGGAGAAAGTGAGGAGTAGTTCTTGATGGGTTTGCAGGCTTATGCTAGGTATGGTCAGTCATAGAGGGCTATTTAGTATAGTTGAGCTCTGGAGCATGAAAGTACCTTCTCTCATATGTTTACAGTCCTGTTACTCCTTCAAAGTCCATCATCTTTTATGGCTCTAGAAAAAGTCCTGCTTCTCCAGCAAGTGTGTGAATGTTGACAATATACATGCTGATACAGCAGAAAACAGAAGGAAAAATCCCTATAATAAAGAGATTAGAATTCTCTCAAATCCAAATCTGACAGTGCCTTTCAAGTTGTCTTTGAAACTGTAGAAGCCAATGTTCTGAAATGTAACCTGGGAAAATTACATTCTCTCTGCTCTGTGGAAAAGCAACCTGCCTGTCTTGAAAGTAGTTAAAATACCTTTGGCCTTGTTGAGTAGCCTGAGGGGATACTGCTGAAGAGACTGATAGTAAAGAAAGTGACAAGAAGAATTTACATGTTTGATTGTTTCCATGGAATTTAGTTATGCTGGAATGCCAGAACTCAAACAGGAGAGCTTTTTACTGCTCTTGAATGTCTTCAATGGGGTTTCTGGTATGCTCTGAAATGCCATTGGTCCAAATTGGTTTTTTTTCAGTAGAAGGCAGATCAGTCACTAAAATTCTAAATGGTTGGTAAAATGTGGTCTTGCCTTGAGTAGAATTGATCTGGCTATGGTAGGGGATTTTATTTTTCTTTCTTTCTTTAATTTTATTTTGTGTTCTAGATTTCTGGCTGGCATATCATTAATTAGATATTTCTTGTCCAGGAGATAGCAGTCTTCAGAGAGACCTCCAAAGACGATATTGTGAACTGGACTGCTGTTAGGTTAACTCTTTAGGGTGGGAGTGTTTAGCATCACCTGAACAATTCAAGTTGAAAGCTACTAGCTTTTAGCAGAAGTCTTGTTTACACAGATTCTACAGCAAGGCACTTGATTTTCTTTTGGGGCACCCTTCCTAATTCACTGTTGTTCAAACTGCTTTTGGATATCTACAGATCCCGTTAAAACATTTGCAGTGGTATGTGTCAGGGAGAGGAGGAATGTTGCTATAATTACACCTCAGAGATGAATGTGGTGTTTCAAGCTCCCTAAAATACATATTATTTGTTGGTTAAAAAAAAAAATAAAATATGGGCTCTCTGTGGTTTGTCAGCCCTGAGTAGACTTCCTCCAGAAGGCTGCATACTGTTTAGAGCTTTTTATAATAGCAGAAGAATTTCACCATACACCAATTTAAGGCCCTTTAGAATATTAATTAGCTCTCTTCAACTTGAAACCCAACAGGAGGATTCACCTCAGCCAGCAGACAGAATTTGTTTCTCTGTCGTTTTTGTCAGTCTTTCAGAAGTTGCTCCATGATAGAGGGCTGCATTTCACTACTAATTTATACTCCTTTCTGAGACAAAACAGAGTACCCTGCTTCTGGGAAAAATGTTGTCCTGGTACATAAAATGCATTTCTAATTAGAAGAATTTTTTTTTTTTAAGTGCCAAAAACTTAGGTACCAAACCATTTGTAGTACTGAGTCTTATTGACAACTTTAAATCTTTCATCCTAGCAGTTTAAACAGTAAAAAGCTCTGTCCTCAAAAGTCTGATGCATGTGTCACTTGTATATGTAAACTGACTTATAACTGAATGAAGATCTCTGCAGAGGATGAACATAATTAGCTAGAGAGATTCCTGAATGGAATCAGTTTTTCTCTTGGTATGCTGTAAACCATTTTATCAGCTCTAAAAATGGCACATGCATTTTATTATACTGGAGCATGTGCCCTATGAGGAAAGGCTGAGGGATCTGAGGCTTTTTGGTCTGGTGAAGAGAAGACTTAGAGGAGATGTAAAAAATATTTTTAAATACCTGAGGGCTGGCTGTCAAGAGGGAGAGGACAGGCACTTCTCAGTTGCACCCTGTGATACGACAAGGGGCAATTACTATAAACTACAGCACAGGAGGTCCCACCTCAACATGAGGAGGAACTTCATTACTGTAAGGGTTGCAGAGCACTGGAACAAGCTTCTCAGAGAGGTTGTGGAGTTGTCGTCTCTGGAGACTTTCAAGACCATCTGGATGCATTCCTGTGTGACCTGTACTAGATTATGATCCTGCTCTGGCAGGGGGGGTTGGACTCGATCTCTGGAGATCCTTTCCAACCCCTAACATCCTGTGATCCTGTAATTAGGGGGAGAGAAAAATAAAATGTAAATTTGAGTTTTATATAGGTTTAAAACAAAACAAAACAAAAACCCAACAAAAAACAACAGGAATCACAAATAGTAACATAAAGAGAACAGTGAATGCTCTCAAGTAACAACTTTACTGAATGGAATGACTTGATTAATATAATTTCTCATCTAAAACAATCCTGTTTTGCTCTTATAGTTTCATACTGACTTGCCTTCTTCCCTTCCTGGAGGACTAGCTGCCTGTCTTTTTTCTGTATAATGTCATAATGAGGTTTAAGATTTTGCTGTTACGTAAGCTTCATAAAAAGAAATAAGTGGGTTTTCACTGTGAGATGGAAGTGTTTAGTCTGAGTATTTCTTTTCTAAGAATAGTACTCTGTGCAAGGCTTAATTTTCTCTTCCGTTCCTTTTATTTCTCTCCAGGGAGCAGATCTTAAGAGTTAAAGAAGATGAGAATGTTCCTTTTTTGCTAGTTGGTAACAAATCAGATTTGGAAGATAAAAGGCAAGTTTCTGTAGAAGAAGCAAAAACCAGAGCTGATCAGTGGAATGTTAACTACGTGGAAACTTCTGCAAAAACACGAGCTAATGTTGACAAGGTAATAATAGCTGCCTTCTTAACACGAAAAATCTCTCCATCGCTTTATACTTTATGCCTCTTTTCTGTGGGTCATGCTCTGTATGTTCATTGTTTGAATCAAATGGTTTTCTCATACAGCTTGTGAGGACTGCATGACTAGGTGACTCCATGTGGAACAGTGAAAGTGCTTAGTGTAACAAGTTAATCCCATCCTAAACTGCAGGGAGTTATTGTACATCAGTAAAAATTCTGGAAACATCTATTTTGGTATAGACTTCTTTAATTAGTGTTTTCTATAACTAGAAGACAATCTGGTTGTGAACAGTAAGGAATACTGATCTTCAGCCAGAAAAAAACAGTTTATGAAAGCAAATAAAGGAGGGATGGGATCCCTCTTCACCCTCATTTACCAAGATAAGATGCATGGTTGTATGTTGCTCTGAAGAATGGATGAACCTTTTTAAGCTTTGAATGATCCAGAAATGCTTCATGAGTTTTCAGGGGTAGAACAGGTTCAGAAGGATAAGAGATAAAGGCAGAAAATCTTTGTCTCCAAGAAGATAAATTAGTGGGTAGTTGTATTTCAGCTATAACTCAAAAGACAGAAGTTCTTGCATTGCAGAACTCAGAATAAACTCCAGCCTTGTAGACTGAAAGAGTTTACAGGCATGTAATAAAAGAAATAAGTAACTTAGTTCAGTGTGCCTACCTTTCGTTTCAGAGCTATTCACAGGCTTGATCACACACTGAAAAAATTCTCTAATGTAAATCCTTATGTATGAGCTGTCAGTTGTGGTGTGACAGCCGTAACATGAGTTCTGTGTTGCAATAACTTAGCTTTGACTGTTGTTTTCAAGCAGTTATCTTGAGGAACTGATTGTTCAGTGCTACAGTAAATAGTTGCTGTTCTGTAGAGAAAATTAAGTCAATTCAGTGCAGCAGGATTCAGGCCTCATAGTTGAATAGAGCTCTGATTTCATTGTCGATATTAAAACTAGGACATCTTTTAGTTTTGGTGCATGATTGCAGTTAATGTCTGTCTGTTGAAAGGGTAGCTGCAAGGAAGATGGAGACTCCCTTTGTAAAGAGTTGCATGCAAAAGACGAGGGGTAGCGGGTATGAGTTACTCCCAGGGAGATTCTGATTAGACATGAGGGAAATTTTTCAGATCTCCTTAGGGAAGTGATGGAGCCCCCAGCATTAAGTACTTTTAAGAGTCAGATGGACAGGGTGCTGGGCCATCGTCTCTAGACAATTTGAATCAGATGATCCTTGAGGTCCCTTCCAACCTGGGATTCTAGGACTCTCTTACAGTCACATTGGTACTCTCAGCTCTTCAAAATCCACTTTTGTTTAGTGGTTGGGGAGGAAAAAACTTTTAACGTGTCTGTCAGTAGTCTTTGCACACCTGTGGTAGGCTACTAAACAGCTCCAAGTTTCTCTTTTGGACCTGGTGGCATTATGGATCCAGACCAGCAGGTATCATTTAGAATTAACTTTTGACTAGCTATAAATAAGGCTTCATTAGCACAAGTATTCTTACTTGGAGCATCTGAAGTTACAGGGTTCATTGTATGAATTTAAGTTACTATTCTATAGGAAATCTGGCTTCTGTGAATTCCAGAACAGTGGATTTGCTCATTTAAGGAAAACAGTTGGCTTCCACTTATTTCAGTAAAGGTGAGCCTCTAAGCATCTCATCAGGAAGTCATGTACTCCAGACAGATACATATATACAGTACAATGTAACTGCTGAAGCATGTTGACAGTTGCATTTTACCATTAACATATTAACACAAGCAAGTAACTTAGTGCATGTTTGGGGATCTAAAGGTGATCTTATTTCCTGATGGAAATGTTTAGTTACATCGATTTTCTTAGGATCCACCTGACTGAAGGCTGCTGCTTTCGCTGCAGTCAGCACGAGAGCAGTGTCATTGCAAATAAAAACCTGCTGAGTTCCATAGAGGAGAGTTCAACCCCTGTGCTGTCCATGTTTCACAGAAATGGATCAGGTCCCCAACACAGATCTAGGCAACATCTCCTGAAAGAGAAAGGTCTTAGAATTGGTCATCTGATTACCCACAATCAAATTACAAAGGTGAAATTATCTGCACTAGCCTCCAGGTCAAAAATCTGCTTTTCAAATTAATAAAGTAGCTTTAAGCAGTCCTGCCATAAAACCTTAACTGACAGTAGGATCTCTCTTAAACATGCCACTGATTTATCTCCAGCTTTGTCATTTTTCTTTTCTACTAAACCAGTTGATGAAGAGTCTTGCAGGTATTTTGAGATTGCAGTATGGCAGTGGAAATCACCTGATGTGAAAAGTTGCTGATGTGATTGTGATGGAGGAAATACTGATTTGTTGTATTTTCCCCAGTCACTTTTTATTTAGATTTGTGTCGTGAGACGTACAGACTGTTCAGTGTATGCTACTGCTCCATTAATGTGTCTTTAGAATTGAATGCTGCACTTTTTCCTTGAGCTTCCTCAGTGAGGTATAGATAATACATTATTAGAAAGCTTTGCTGGTGATGAGGCTCTTGCTTCAGTTCTTGTATAAAATTGCCTGATAGGATTTGCAAGCAAACATCAGAAGCCAGATGGTTATGTTACCATGAAAGAAGCAGGATTGTATCATATCAACTTGGCCTTCAAAACCAGTGGAGATTTGTTGGCTTTTTTTCTTTAATCTAGTTGCAGGTAATTGACTTAATACTAAGCAACCACAATGGATATCATCAGTGATAGCTTAAATTAACTTGTATGCCTGCAACTGGTTTTGCATTTACGTTCTTATGTCTTTTTTTCTCTTCCTTGCTTTTTTTCAGGTGTTTTTTGATTTAATGAGAGAAATTAGAGCCAGAAAAATGGAAGACAGCAAAGAAAAGAATGGGAAGAAGAAAAGAAAAAGCCTAGCTAAGAGGATCAGAGAAAGATGTTGTATTTTATAATCAAAACCCTGAATTCCGTTCCTGCCCTGACCATACTAATAAAAAACATAATTTATAAGCATGCCATTGAAGGCTCAAGTGACTGAAATTAACATGTTGGAAATTGTAATGTACCACTAAAAGCATGAATTGGAGCTGCACTGGAAGTCAAATTCACTGAGGGGGGGGAAAAAAAAAGTGGCTTCAAGAGAAGCAAAGTTCAGTCCATTTCATAATTGCCTACCTTCTCACATTTCTGAATGTAGTGTTTCATAGGCAGTCTTTTCTTTAACAGTGAACAGAGGTGGGGGGAGTATTACTCTGTGGGTTCTTGTAAAGCATTCTTTTTTATCACTGGTACTTGTCAATTCATCTTGTCTTTGTTGCCTTGGAAGTTACAGTTGTGAAGGTGATACCTAACAAAGCAGTATGCAGTCGTTTTGCCATGGAGTTATGCAAACTAGAAAAGAATAATGTCTATGTGAACAATTATGCTGGGGGAGATTCCATGTGATTCTGAATGACCTGATTAACTTAGAAGAGCGATGTAATCTTTTACATTGAAACATTTGAATATGCCTTAATTTTAAAACCTAACCATAGCAGGTTGCTTAATCAAGGGTGTATTTTCAACTTTGTTGCATGGAGACTGTCCCAGCGCCTCCGAGCCAGCCTGCCCTCAGCGGAGGGCAGCTATCATGTGAATGATTTTGCTAACTAGCTGTCTGCTAGCAGTGTCTGTTCTTTACATGTGTGCCATACTTGGGTCTCGTGAGCAACTCAGAGCATATTGTGTCTGCTGTTAACTTGGGAATCAATACAGGATCTTAAAACTGAAAGGTCAGAATGCATATAAGACTGAAGCCAAGCCTATGGCACATCTAAGCCTGTAATGGTTGTTTAAAAAAATGTACTGATACCTTGAAACTTCCCTTTTGCCGGTAGGTTTTTGTCTAGGTGTTCTTGGGTTTTAACTCCCTGGAGTTGGGTGGAGCTGTTTCAGTAGCACTGTGTTTTGAGTTAAGATGTTGCTTGAGAAATTCTGGTGTCATCAATCAGTTTCCTTTGTGTTCCTAACACTCATGGGAACTTGCTGCGTTCTGCTGAAGCTCTTTGCAGGTTTTGTACTGTTCTGCCTAACTTAGGTTGATTTTTCAAATGGAGAACACTGTAGCTACTTTTTCTAGTTACTGTTGACCTCGAATAATCAAACAGGCTTTACAACACAGAAACATTGACCCTGTGTTTCCATCTGAGGATTCTGGATCCATCCTGCTTCAGTTGCTTCAGAACAGCAAAACACCAGCATACCAGCACAGTGGTCAGTATGCTACATCTTAACTGAAAATACACCAAAATGTTTGAGGGTAAGACAGGCTAAATCAATTCTACAAACTTAAACTTTTTATACATGTGTAAGCCTATAACTGACAGTTTAAATTGTGCTCAAGCAAACTAGGTAACAAATATTTAACTTCCATGCTAACAGACATTTTAGGGACTCAAGTCTTAGAAGTTATATTTGTCATGTTAAATATTTATCAATAGGAATTTTGTATGTGCATTTAGTAGACTGCCAAGTGCAGAATTGAAGTTACTCATGTAACTATGGCAAGTAAGCCGGTCCTCATCTTGCTGTATACTCATTTGGGTCTATTTAGCCAGGGAGTTAACCACTAACGTTGTGACTTTGCTTTGAAACCTGTATGCTGGGAACCAAGGTGTTATGAAGCCACAGGACATAGGAAACTTGTCTTGGCTGATGCCTTATCCTGTCCTTTTCTTTGCTATTTGAGCCATTGAAAGATGAATAAACTTCCTTTTTTTTTTTTTTTTATTTGTGTCCAGTGTTGATCAATAACTACATTATTGATAAACTCTGTTAGAGCTGCTGCCAGTTGTCAAGCAACTAAATCTAAGTTTTCCAGAAGGCTTTTTTGCATGTGAATAAAACTGTAGATTAAATCAAATTAGGCTAATAAAAAGCCAGTTTGTGAAAGATGAGACTACCTTTTATCTAGAGCAAGTTTTTTCCTGCTTGCTAGCACAAAGAATTTTGGAAAATGGGCAAACTGAGGTGAGCTTGTTCCAAGAAGCAGTTTTCCTTAGGAATGTAAAAAAACCAAACCCAAACAAAACAACCCAAAATCCCAGACAAACAACCCCCCCCACTCAGCAAAACAAGAACAAAGAAAGAAACAAACCCAACAGCAAACGATATCTATGTGAAGTTAGAATGAGTTTAATTTTATTAGAAGTAATCTAACACACTTAAGTAGAGAAGATAAGCCTGCAGGGAATATAGCTGGAAGTGTGCAAGTGTGTATGCAGGTTGGATGAGGCCTGTTCTAGTGGGAGGTGTCCCTGCCTATGGTGAGGGGTTGGAACTAGGTGACCTTTGAGGTCACTTCCAACCTAAATGGTTCTATGATTCAGGTACATCTTGAGAGAGTCATCCAAACTGAGGCTTGTTTGATCTAGTCTGTTTCTGTATCTGAAATTCCCAGGTCTGTGCTGAAAGTGCTTCTGTGTCCCAGAGCTCTTCTCTTCTCGTTTCTCCTCCAAGAAGTTGAAGATACTTTCTTAGGTTGGCAGGATCAAAGCCTTCCATAGTATTTCCCTCCAAGTCAGTCTAACACTGGCAGTGCTGTCACTGCCGTTTGTGAAAGGCTGTGTGTTGTGCAGCTGCAGACACCTTCATTGGGAACAAGCCATAAAGTTCAGTCTTCCATTGCATGTTGAATATTCCATACTGACTTCTTAGGCTAACTTATTTGTAATGTAGCTTTGCTTAGCTTTAAAAATTCAGTAGACAAAATGCTGGCCAAGAAATCCATGATCTGCTAGGAAGTTTCAGTTGCTTCTTGATAAGTGTACAATAACTTAACAGTAGCAGTGCCTAGCAGTTTGCTTTGATTACACTGCAACAGCACTGCAGTGTGCAGGAAGCATTTGCCCATTCATAGACACCTTAAGATAGAAGCAGCATGCAGGACAGCCCCTCCAGCAAGCCCAGTGGCCATCACAATGCAAGAAAATACACTCTATGCCTTACCCTATATTCATCTGCAGGAACCAAATATTTTATCTGTCAATATGTGAAACAGGTTTACCAAAAGTCTTGGGTGCTTTTTTGGGACACCAAGCTTCACAATTCTCTGATTGCAGAGGTACTCTACATGTTCATGATCCCATGCGAGATGCAGAGCAGCACAGACACAGCTGGTGTCACGCGAATGTGTGGAATACATCTAGCTGCACCAGGGCTGGGTCAGAAGGTAAGATTGAGCCTACAACCACTGGGAATTGAGCATGGAAAGTTAATGGTCCTCCTTAATTTCTAAAGTTTTTCCATTGCTGTCAGATATGGTGGTGCTTCTAGCCATGTGGATGCATAGTCAGGGGTGTAAACTATATTTCTTTCCAGACTGGCTCTTGCAGAACTCTGCCTGTGATTTACGTGAGTGGCTGGGTATGTTGTTAAGAGCTGAATCATGAAAGAAGTTTCTCCATCCATGTTTTTGTGGGACTTTCAGCCTGTTACTAAAATTGAATGGTATTGAAGGTGCTAATGTTGCTACTAATGGGCAGTAAGCTCATCTTTGGTCTAAATACATTGGTCAAAATTAGAATATTTTCAGTTGAAGCTTCATTGTAAAGAAAATTATGAAAAAAAAATTAAGATCTGCCCAGCATCAGAGAGATGCCAAGACTCTTCTTTTCAGAGAGATCCTGGCTTAATCTAACTAGCTAACTGCTACAATCCATCCTTGGAAAATATTCAGGAGATAGCATTTGGTTTCTGTATGCCAGGGTCTCTCTCTTTTTTTTCACTTTTTTTTTTTTTTCCCCCCTTTGATGCAGAATGGAAAAAAGAACAAATCTTAAGTTGGAAAAATTGATAGGCCTCCAGCATCCCCTTGGTTAGTAATATTTTTAATGCTCCCAGAGCATTTACTGTGTATGCCCCTTGCTTGTGGATTTCAGCAGGGCATTTCCAGCTCTAGGGAAGACTTCTGTTGTGTATGCAAACACCACCAGCAGAATTCAGCTTGCTGAGTCAGTGGAGCAGTGGCAGTAGGCTTGGCATCCCTGCCTGATGCTTTGTTCTGCCCCATTGCTGACTTTCTTTACCGATCTGTTTGAGACCACTCCTGAGACTATATACCTGCCATAAAGCAGTCAGGATAATAGTATCTCAAAAACTGAGTGGTTTTGCTTCTAAATCATGGCATCTAATGATGCTCTTCAACTTCTCCAAGGACATCCCCTACCAATGGACTAAAAGTGTTTAAAAAACAAAGTCCTGTTCTTAGCTCAGTAGCATGGAAACACATGGATAACTGTAGGTAACTGTAAGGATAACTGAATGGGAAACAAGGATCACTTCTGCCACAGTTCGCACACAGATGTAGTACAATCAGAAGGGAGAAAGAGAAGATGGTGGTGGTGGTGGTAGCAGAAGTGGCGTTGGTATCGCAGACCCATAATGGTAAACTGGAGCTCTGCAGCTCTAGTGTTTGTTTGACCTTGTGCTCCACTTCGGGTAACGTTGTCCTGCAATACTGAAGAACATATTCTGGTGTTTGCTCATTTTCTGCTTTGTTAATATGCCATGGTGTTGCAAAACAGGGAAAGGGGGATGGATAGTTTCCAACCTAAAATTGTGCTAAACATATGCAGGCTCCAGAATGTTCTTGAAAGCGTCAAAATGCTGGGGAATATTTTGTAGAATCACAGAAAGTTTTGGGTTGGAAGAGACATTTAAAAGTCACCTGCTTCAACCTCTCAGCTTTTGCACTTTGCTAAACAGAGGTGAGGAGAAGGATACATGCTTAATAACATTCCGCTAGCATTCTTTCTGTGAGAACCAGAAATTTTCTTGAGACAAGCCAAGCCTGCAGCAGGTATTCTGTCAGGGTTGTAGTTTCAGTCAGTTTTATATTCCTCCTGCTGGAAACTGTGGTTTCAGCAATCTCACTTCCTAAGCAGTTGGATGTTAATTTTCCTTTTCCTTTGCTGATATTTTAAGGCAAGTTTGATCATTTCTTCTAATAACCTGACAATACAGCACTCTTCTCAAAGCATGCTCAGAGGATAGCCACCCACCTCAGTGTTTACAGATGGAAGTAGGTGAGATAGGGGAAGGGCAAGGGGCTTGCCAGGTCTGGGACCAAAACTGATTAGAGAGGTGGTGAGGCCTCCTTTGCTGCATCAGTTCTGTTAGGAAGGTGGCTGCAGCTGCCCTGAGGTAGGCAGATCTGCATCTATCTGCTGAAGTAACCATGACTGGCATGCCTAGGATTTTGTGGATGCATGACTTTGAGCAGTATTTGGAGGTTAATTACAAATACTTTAGGAAGCAGTTTGTTGTGTTGGAAATGGTGGGAGGGTAGAAGACACACTAGAATATGGATGTAGATGTACTTTAGATGTAGAGATCTATTCACTTATCAAGCTTATTCACCTAGACTTTTTTTCTGATTGTCTATTTCTATTTGGATTTGACTTTATGGCAGGAAAGGAAGGAGAGAAAGGAGAAGCTGACTTCTGCACCATCTGATGGGAAGCAGACATCGTCCATGGCAGGTGCAACAGAGCAAAGTGGGACAAACAGCCAGCAAGGCTCAGCAGGGCTAACATCTGCAAACCAGGCAACATCCTGGCAACATCAGTACTGACTTTCAGGTATTTCCTTACTGAGCACCTGCAGTAGTGTTTGGCCTATGTTTTATCCTCTCCTCTGCCTTCTCTTTACAGTTTGCTCTCATTTCTCTGTGAAAAGGAGTGGGCAATGAACAATTTACAGCCTATAAGCCACTGATATTGCCAGTGTTGCCTCTATGCCTGTGCTGAGAGCAGAAGAGAGAACTAAAGAGACTGGAGGCAGGTTGGGAGAAGCCTCTTTCACAGACCACAGGAGCCATGAGACCAGTCATATGCTCTTTCTGCTGAAGCTTTGGAATGTTGAGGTTGTGCAGAGCTTCTCTTCTTTCCAAGCTTCTGATGACTGGAGAAGGTGGGAAGTTGTCAATTTTCTCCCTCCATCTCGTTCTTCATTAATGTCCTGATGGCTCGTTGGTTGTCAGTATCCCATGCATGAAGAAGAGGATCTCCTGGCAGAATGGAGCTTGTACCTCCTGATGTCCTGGCAGAGGCACGATGATGACCAGGAATTTGAGATACATTTGCGTCACTGTTTCCCATCCTGGAAGCAATGAACTGATGCTTGCCTTCAGCTGAGCTCACTTTGTGTGGTATGCTTTTGTGAGAGTTATATTTGTTTTTCTTTTGTTTTGTGAAGAAAATCTTCTGAGATAGAGGTGGGGTGCTTTTTTTTTTTTTTTTTATTCCAGTGAAACAGGAGACCTGTTGACTGAAATGCTGCCAGGCTGATGTGTTAAATATTAGTCATCTCTAAAGAACGAGCCTAAAAGAATAATCCTTCTGCTTTATCTGATAACTGTCAAAATGCCTACTGAAATAGCCGGGGGAAGTGTCAAAAGAGCAGTTAAAAATAATGTACGTGTCTATGGATAGCAGTTTGCTGTGGGTGGTTGCTGCTCCTGTGTTAGAACTGACTTGAGGAGGTAGGTGCTAGATGCCCTAGCTGCTTTGTGACAGACTCACACCGAAGCTAACATCAAGCTGGTGTCAGAGACTTCCTCTGGGATGTCTCTGGGCTGCCCCTGGATCAGGTCTGGCAGCAGACATGAGAGGATGCTCTCATGTCCCAGGGGCATTGTCATTGATGCCAGGTGGTGACCCTGTGGCATAGTGACTGGCTGGATAATCCTAGCATGTCCTCTGCATGCCAGATCAAGTCCCTGGTCTTTCTCAAGAGAGAGGACAGAAGGGGGTGATCTCTGGGCTGCACAGTTGGGTTTTGCCATGGCCTGAGAGAAGCACAAGGTTTGTTGTTAGGAGGTGAATGCCAGAGGACATACCAGAGATACCCATCAGGGAGTCCAGCACAAGGCCACCAAAAGCAGAGACAGCCCCCGGGGCCTCCTTCCCAGAGTGAGACAGAACCATCTAACCTGGAAGATGTTTATGAGTATTAAATGTCTTCTGCTGGTGCAGGGCTAGAAAGAAACTGTCAGAATCTCTCCAGCCCATCCAGTTAGGGAAAGGAGCTGGCAGCATGAAGAGAAGGGAAGAAGGGAAGTTAAGTCTGTTGTGATTGGTTTGTTTAGTTTTGGGGTGTGTGTTGGTTGGTTTTTGTTTGTTTTTTTTTAAAGGGGTTTGTCCATGTGAAAAAGTTGATGCTTACCCACACTGAGTATTGGAACAACCAAGATAAAGCAGTAAGGGAGCCTGATGCACATCATATGGGATTTTCCTCTGCAAATGTTTGGTGCCTCGGAAAAGTTAACCCACACTAAGCTCTGAGTCAGAATTCTCTACTTGAGGTGTTAGATCAGCATATCACCTTCCCAGGCAGGTATCAGGTAGTTACAAATACTAGCTCCTACCCCTGAGTTTGAGTGGGGAACGACATGAACAGCTGTAATTTACTTTCAGAGTCAGAAGGTGTCCCAAGAGCTTTTGACGGTACGTGGAGGATAACAGATTTCTTGTAGCAGAACTGTTAGTTTGCTAAGGAACAGTTTACCCTTTTCAATCCAGTCTCTTGACTTCATCATCTTTGCTGTGCTGACCTCTAGGGAAAGTTTTTTGCAAAACGATTTGCCAAAGCATATATACAGGGAGCCGTTGTGGCTTCAAACCAGTCACTGCCCTTATTTAGTGAAGAAACATCTGGTGTCAAATCCAAAGCATGTCCTTATGTGAAGCTGCAAGCTGTTCACTGCTCCCTCAACTCGTTCCAGCACCCTTGAGTCAGTCAAGGTCTTGCTATGTTTGAGGAGGGCTCAGTCAACAGAGGAAATGCATCCTGAGTTAAGAAATGAGGAGATTCTTCTGAATGTTTGTGAACTGAGAAGTTAAAATGGTGAAAAGGATCCTGTGCTCTGAGTTTGTGAAGGACAGCCTCTATCTTATCATGCATTACTGAGGCTGCTTCAGCAATGGTGTCAACCACTTCAGTTCCAGTGTGACAGCTTTGGGAACAATTAACATCTTGATTTCCCAAGGAAGATGTGTACGACTCCACCAGCAGGCAAGGAGCCTGTTTCAGAAGGGACATTTCTTGGGCCAAAAAGCTCTGCAGGACAATGCAAAGCAATGAAGCCCAAAGAAAGGAAACAGAAGACTGAAAGCATGGAAGACAATCTTTGGCTGGGTTTTCTGTTGTTGTTTTGTTTGGGTTTTGGGGGGATTTGCTCTTTTTGTGTTTCTGGTTTTGTTGTGGTTGGTTTTTTTTGGGGGGCGGGGGGGAAGTAGGGGGATTTTTTTTGTTGTTGTTTGTTTGTTCATTTGTTTTTAAAGGACTATTTAAAGGAAGAGATATTAAGAGAAACATAAATATTCCTTAGGAAGAACCTTGGGAGATCTTCAAAAGGGGGAAATTTGCTGGCAGGGCAGACTAGGAGCCTTTTCCTTCTAGATGTAAAAGGATGAATGTGAGTCATATTAGCTAAAGATGACCATTCTAGAGCACTGAATTTTTTCTTAAGTAGCCTACTTCTGGCTCCTACCTCATTTGTTTGGCTCAAGCAGAAGACCTGAACATTATCCAGTGTGCAAAGTACTGTACAACAGTCAATTATAGAAGTCATAACTCTAGCAGGAATTAATTAGCTATGAAAGCATATGATTGAAAAGGTTCTTATTTCTCACCACGTTCAGACTCCTACTATCACAGACAATTTACACTACTTTCTTCAACAAGGAAATCTACTCATTGCTAGAAAGTCCCCATTCTTTTAATGAATAAATTCCATACCTTTCCAGAATGTGTTTCTTGACAGTCTGTTCATATAACTACCTGTACTAACTCTGCCTCTCAATGCAAATAGTTCCTCCTTCTAGGTGTTTATCTCCTTCCCTACCCTCCAGCTAGAGTTACAGATCACTGTGATTTCCTACCTGTCTTTGTTATGCCAGACTGACCTGCTCTGCCATTCTCCTCTGATCACCGATGATCCTCCATAGCATTTTCTGCTCCTGTTGTGAAGTCATCTTTCTCTACAGGTTTCACAATCACTACCTCTTGTTATTGTGGGGGATTTCAATTTCCCAGATGTCTCCTGGGAATACAATATTTCAAAAAGGGAATCATCCTGGAGGTTCCTTGAGTGTGTGGGAGATAACTTCCTAATGCAGCTTGTAAGGAGCCAACTAGGGAAGGAGCCTTCCTGAACCTACTGTTTTCAATTCTAAGGCAAGTAAGTAAGGGGGTCTTAGGTTGAAGGCTGGACACAATGATCTTAAAGGCCTCTTCCAACTGAAACAATTCTATGATTCACTGAATAAGTATGGCAAGAACAGTTTCACATCTGACTGTGACTTAAAGACAGCATTAATCTCTCTGCACTCTTCTAGTGTATGGGTTGCATTTGCCATTTCATCTATAAATCCACTTGTGTTCCAGTACATAGGTCTGGATCCTTCTGTGTTTTTTTCCAACAGCTAAGCTCCCAGTTCATATAAAGGCTGTGAAGAAGAAACGCTCATATATTTAATCAAGCCAGGTTTTCCACAGTGCCTTGGGAAACATGAATCATTGCACTTCAGTCACTAGACAATCTTAAGACAAGATACAAATACATGTGCAGCAAGACATAGCTGAGGTATTAAAAAAGGAACCCCCAAAATTAAACAAAAGATGGTATATGTGGACCTTGGGTAAAATGGTTAGAAGACATGTGAATGCATATAGTACTTCAGAGGGCAAAAATAAGGCATATTCTAAGGCTTCCTGCTTAATCAAAAAAATTCAAGCCCCCTAGGATAATGAGATAATGAAATTCAGGCCAGGTATGACAGACAACACAGAAATTTTGATTTCTAGTTCTCTGTATACTTGGGGGAATTATATTGGTTTTGTAAGGCAAAAAAATCCAAGTTGATACTGGAAACAAAATGTTAACAACCCTGAGGGAAGACCCCCACCAGGTTAACAAACAAACCTTGCTGAAAAAGGAAGATCCTCAAAAAAACTGAAAAAGTCTTCCTCTCTATCTTGATGGGTTAATAGTTTGTCTTGCATCAGAAGGGTGCTGCTAAGAATCTGATAGAGCACGGTGACAAAGACAGGACACAGAAACTTTAAAGAAGGAAGTACAATAAAAATCTTTAAAAAAAACCAAACAAAAAAACCACAAAAAAACCAAACACTACTCCTGAAATGTAGAGTACAGTACATGACCAGCTCAACATCTCTAACAGTTCTATCAACTATAGTAGACAGTTACTCAGAACAGACTCTTAGAAGCCTTAGTGTGTTTTTGCAAATCCAACAAAATATTTGAGTAAAAAAACAGGATTTTTTTTTTTTTTTTAAATACCTAAATGTTAGCCCAATTTCCCTCTATAGGATGGCTGCTAGGGAAGTCCTTTTCTAAGGACTCATTTTCTAAAGCTGGCATGCAAATATTTTTGGAGCTGATGGTATTTTGGCTGCACCTATCTAAGTGTTTTTCTGTAGTGTTTACCACTTTCTTTCATGTGCTGATCATATGACAATATCTTGCAAGATTAAGAGATACCTACAAACACCTGTGGCATAACATTTCAGCTTGTGATGGAACAGCCAAGACCTGATCTCTTCAGAGCACTGGTTCCCACAATGACGATGTATGTTTTAAACTGCTGTGGCACTCCTTTCTCTCCTATTTACTCTTCCCTGTTAAGCCTTGTGGAAACAAGTAGTAATCCATCTTTAATTCTCTGGCTCTTCAGGAAGCCAGCAACTGGCGCTGTCATCAATGTTTTCCACACTTGTGAAAGATATGTTTCAGACTTGCTTTAGCATGTCAGGAACCCATGGAAGTCTATAGGTTTTCACTGACAAGTCCTTTGCTGCCATCACCTGATGGCTGCATGCTGCCAACACTGACATGACTGCTATGGTAAATCCTTCCACAAGCTGGTGTACTTAATTTCCGGGCAGAGTAAACTCAGTGTCATTAGCAGCTTAGCTTGTAGTTAAGAAGCTTCTCTGAAAAGTCATGAGGCTTGCTCTGCATGTGAAAACACCAGTGCCCTACTATTAATCACAGAAGTCTTTCAAATATGGACAGTGACCTTTTCTGAAAGGGCAGGTAGACCAGCACACCAGGCTCTTCCTTTCACCTTCTTCTGGGACACTGGTAAGAAGGAAAAAAAACTAATGTGGTTGCAGTCACACAGCAAGGATCTTCAGAGAAAGAAACCTGAAGGAAAGTGCATGCTTTTGTGTGTGTGTGTGTGTGTGTGTGTGTGTGTTTAACTAGAGAAATACATAATGAATATTTCAGTGACAGCTGTTTTTAAGAAAGGTGAATTGGAACAAAAAGATGAAGGATGGAGTAAGATTTGTAAGAGGAGTCTTTCTGGAAATGGATGATGTACAGAACCTGGACAGGAGGAAGCCTTTTCTTTGGTTTATGCATCTGCACTTAAATTCACTAACATTTATGGCAGGGAGGTATGACAGTATTGCACTGGTTTCCGTGGGGAAAAATAAGAGGCTTATCAGCACCGAGCACAGGACTTAACATTCACCCACTGTGCTCATAACCTCAGATGGATATTCACATGAAAGCAAGTGCAATGATTTTTTTCCCCCTGTATTCCTGCAATCCCTTGAAACAGTCTCTCAGACTGAACAAAGACATTTTTTTCCTCCCACTCTGGAAAGACAGTGGAGAGCTGTTGGGAGAGCTCCAGCTGAGAGCACCTCATGGAGCTGACCTAATCTCGGTTCTGTGTCTGTGGCCTAGAAACACCTTTGTGTGGCTAGGGCAGTTCTCACTGAAGCAGACTTTCAAACAGAGAACAAGTCTTACAAATAAGTTGGCTATAAGACAACCTCAGCAAACTTGATATCTTACACGTATTTTATCAGGCCTTAATGCTGCTATGAGTAGCTGAGAACACCACATACTCCAACACATAGTCGCTTTTGAATGTGTCTTTAACAACTCTGATAATGCTGAAAGATTGCAGCAAACACTATGCAGTTTGTCAGCAAACAGGAAACCTCTTTTCAGTCTGTTTACATCTTCTTGCACGCATCACTAAACCTTGCATTTCATCTGCTGCCATTATCTAAGGGAAAAATTGGTTTTGTTCACCTGAGTTTGTGAAGTTTTTTGCTTCTTTTTCAGACTCCAAATGTTTGAGAGAGGGGTCTGAAAATTAAATAGATAACTGTTCTCTCATCTCACTTAACCATGCTGTAAATTCTGGAGGGCCGATAGCCTGTACCTGACTTGGCTTGACTGAAAATTACAATTGCTCTGCCAAAGTCTCCTTGCTTATTAGAGGATTAGAAATGCTACATTTTCTGTCAAATTCAATGATAAGTTTATAAATTACGTTTTAGTGGTCACACTATGTTTCCACAAGTCAGCAGCTGACCACTTTGGCTTATTCTTTAAACTGTCTTACTCTGTCACTTCTCAGCCTGTAGACCTCAATATGGCATGTACGTCTGCTTGCTGCAGTTCCGTCCTGGCCTTGAGAGTCATCCCAACCCTTGGAGGACCATACCACTCTTGTGCTATCATAGATTCATAGAATGGTTTGTGCTGGGAGGGACCTTGAAGATCATCTAGTTTCAACCCCCCTGCCATGGGCAGGGACACCTTCCATTAGACCAGGTTGTTCAAAGCCTCATCCAACCTGACCTTGAACACCTCCAGGGAGGGGGGTGTCCATGACCTCCCTGGGCAACCTGTTCCACTGTCTCATCACCCTTACTGTAAAGAATCCCCTTCTAATATCCATGCTAGATCTGCCCTTTCCAAGATTAAATCCATTCCCTCTCATCCTATCGCTACAAGCCCATGTAAAAAAGTCTCTTTCTTGTTTTCTTGTAGGCTCCTTTCAGGTACTGGAAGGCAGCTACAAGGTCTTTCCACAGCCTTCTGTTCTCCAGGCAGAAGCCCCATCTCTCTCAGCCAGTCTCCATAGGAGGTGCTTCAGACCCTTGATCATCTTTATAGCCTCCTTTGGACCCATTCCAGCAGTTCCCTGTCCTTATACTGGGGGCACTAAAGTGGACTTAGTACTCTGGCTGGGGTCTCACAAAAGCAGAGTAGAGGGGGAGAAACCACCTCCCTCTTCCTGGTGGCCACACTTCTTTGATGCAGCCTGAGACACGGTTGCCTTCTGGGCTACGAGTGCATACTGCCAGATAGAGTTTTTCATCCACTGATACTCCCAAGTCCTTCTCCTTGTGATTACTCTTGAGACGCTCCTCACCCAGCCTGTATTTGTGTCTGTATTGTATAAGGCAGGGCAAGCACAAGTTGGGTATTTCCTCACTTGTGCTGGAGTAGAGAAAACAGACTTGCTACCAAATGGAATTAAACCTGTTATTAAATTACATCGTTCATATGAAAATTACTAATTGGACACGAATTCATGCTTCTGCTAGCTAGGGGAGAGTTCAGAGTTATTTCTAATCAGGTGGGCAGAAGCCTTTCTATACATTTGCAGCTGAAAATCCTTTCCTTCTAGCATGACTGACTTTAAAAGGAACTTGAATAGCTCTCCTCTGCTTAATCTTGTCTTCACAGGTGACCTGCTACATCTTTCAGTGCAGAAACATACATGGTATTAAAGCTACAGTTGTCCTCACTTCTTTGTGTCATCAATAAATCGCCCTGCAAATTTGATACTCTGCCTGTAACAGCATTTTGCTTTTTAATTTCAGCATGCCAGCTCTTGGCATTTCATAGGCTTCCATGCTTTTGCAGTTGATTTCAACCAGTTGGTTGTAGGACAGTAACACTGCCGATT
>VWZE01004432.1:486120-568272 GCA_013396675.1 Eubucco bourcierii
GCGCGGGAACCCAGGAGGCGGAGAAGCGACGCGGTAGCGGAGGACTGAGCACGCTGGTGGAGGAGTACGACGACGTGAGCTCCCAGTCCGAAGGGGTGGTGGGCAGCAGCGCGGCCGGTGGCGGCGCAGGCAGCGGCGGTGGGAGCCCGGCTTCGTCCTCGGGCGGCGGGACCCAGCGCCAGAGGGGCGAGGCAGAGCGTAGCAGCCGGTCCCGCCGGGAGCACCGCAGCAGCAGCGGGCGCTCCAAGGAACGGCACCGGGAGCACCGCCGGCGGGGGGAGGAGAAGTCGCAACAGGAGGGAACGTCGGGGGGCCGAGGGGGACCCGAGGCTTCCTCATCCTCTTCCAAGTCCCGCAGCCGCCACAATCACACTGGGGGTCAGGACCGAGAGGGACTCAAGAGCAGCGGCGGCGGCAGTGACGGCCGCAGGAAGGGCTCTGTCGCCTCTCCCAGCAGTGGCAGAAAAGAACGTGAGAGCAAAACGCACCGGAGCCGGACTAAGGCGACCAAAGAGCCACCGTCGGCTTACAAGGACCCGCCGAAGGCCTACCGAGACGACAAGCCTGAGCCCAAGGCCTACCGGCGGCAGCGCTCCTCCCCCAGCCCCGGCCGGGATGACAGCCCACCGCTGCATCGCTCTTCGCAGAGTCAGCGGAGCCGCAAGTCGCTCAGCCCGGTGGGCGGCCGCTCGCCCCTCAGTCCCTACAGCCGCCGTCGCTCCCCCAGCTACAGCCGACACAGCTCCTACGAGCGTGGTGGAGATGTGTCACCCAGCCCCTACAGCAGCTGGCGTCGGTCTCGGAGCCCCTACAGCCCCGTTATCCGGTAAGTCCGGGCCCGAAGGGAAGGAGGGAGGATAGGGAAGACTGGGGCAGGGGTGCTTGGTGTGTAGAGGAGGAGAGTTACTATGGCTGGGCTTGGACTGGAGGGCAGGCTTAAATCTAGCAATAAAAGTCCTCCCTCTTGCTACCAGAAAGCTGGGGTGGGGGGAAGGGGAGCAGAATGCGGACAAAGATCTGCCTGTTCTGTCTTGGGGAGAAAGAGTTGTGGGTGCCAGTAGCACTGTTGTAGGTAGTTTTTCTCTAGACTGGAAAAAGGGTTTTAAATATTAAAGGGCATGAGAATATTGTCAGGTGGCAGTGATTGAATGAAGATGTTTCTCAGAGGACAGGTTTTCTGAAGGACCAATTTGATTTTCAAATCCTTATTTACAAGGTCTGGAGATTCTCAGGTACATTTTTAAGTATCCTATTGCGCTGTTTAAAAGAATGTGGATTAAGTATATTTGTGTTTGACTTAATTACTGCTAATCTAAAGAGCAAACAGGCTGACAGTGTTTCTTTTTCTTCTTTCTAGAGATAGATAGATAGATAAAACCTTTCTGTTTTGCTAGGAAAGGGAACCAGTTTTGAGTTTGTCAAATTGACTTTTGTGCTTTATGTGATCTATGAAAACATGTCAGCTCTTTTCTCTGTCAGGCTCTGTGCTTTTGTGTTTTTGACGTGTGCTTGCAAATCGTTTTCTTGTTAGTGGGAACTCGGAGTGTAAAGGTCAATGTTGCTGTGGTTTCTTGAATGTTATATGAAGGGGAAACATGGGTTGTATCTCTAATCGGATTCAAACCATATTGCAGAATTAAAGCTCTTCAAAGTACTTCAACTTGCAGTGAAACACTGGAAATTTAAAGTATTTGCTTAGGATGTGTTTGTAGGATTTTTGTCCCTCTCCTGGAATCTTACTGTTGTCTCATTGTTTAAAGATTTGCTTGAGTTCACATCTGGGATGCACTGTTAACTGTGTTATGTGATTTGCCATGCCACTGACAAGAGCGTTGTTTACAAGGCATTGTCTGGTGGGTTGCTTGAGAACTGTTGTCGGGTCTTTCTGAGGAGTGCTTAGCATCAGTGCAGATGTGAGGTGTTCCATGGTGTACCCAGTGAGGATGCTGAGCCATTCCCGTGTTTCACTGCCCTTTCATTGAGTCTGCAGTTCACTGGGGTGTGCGGTGAATGCTCCTTAAAAAGCAAAGTAACAAAACTGTGTCTTTCTCTGTTCAGAGGGCTAGAACAAAGTTGTCTTTTGGGGAAAAATAAATAGCGATTGTTTTAAAGTGCAATTGCATGGAATGATTTTGTCAACATTGGTGTTTTAAGCAGAAAGCACCGTGTATGCTCCAGAAAGCAGCACCTTGTTGTTTGTTCTATGAGAGCCAGTTACAAATGATTTAAGAATACTCTTTCAAGATTACTTGAATAACAGAATAACAGGAATATTGAGTGCATAGTTTGATTATAAACTCTCTAGATATCAGATTATTTTCTGCAGGTGCTTGTATCCTGGAATAAGAAGGCTGCTAATGACAAGTGAAATTACACTGGTTTGTAAGTACTGGGAGATTTGTTAGTAGGATTGACAGCCCAGTTAGTTTAGGATTCTCTCTTAAGCACTGACTGGTAGGATTGTGATAGAGGATAGAGATGTTGTCTAGGGGATGGTTGCAGAACATAGTTTTCTTAGGAGCATTGCATGTGTTTTGTTTTGGTTTTTTTTCCCTGTTGGGAGTGAGCATGAGAGTTTAAATCTCCTGGTTTTTATATTTTCTCTGTGGTAAGTGCAAATCTTCCTTGAGTTGCAGATCTTTTTCTAGGAGTTAGCATTGTGGCTTCACCCTTTCCTACCTCTCTGCAGCTAAACTAATTTGCATCCCACCTTGAACTGCAAAGAGATAAATTACTTAAGCAAAATCAAGATTGTGAGTTTTACTGGAGAGGGATTGAAATGGCTGAGTGAAAAGAGGTTGCTATATGCAGAACGCAAAGTTGGTCTGTTCTAATGTGGCATTCCTTGTAAAGATGTCATTTTCAGATAAAACAAAGCAGAAGTGTGAAAAGAAGCTCAGTTTTTCATCATGTTTGCCTGGTGTGGAGAAATGCAAGCTAGTGTGTCTTTGCTCCCATTTAGCTGTTGCTGATGTATATTTCAGTGAGGGAAATAAAGATGGTGGAAAGTACTTATGATTGCTTTATCCACACAAAACTGTTGAAATCACTTTTTTAGCTTGACTTTGGTACTGTGTCCAAAATGCTGCCAATTTTTGCTGTGTTGTTTAGCTAATGGCATAGCCTTGATACAATATTACGGTTTCGCAAGGCAACAGCTTCTTACAGCACCTGTCGTCTTCATCTGGATGATTTAGAGACTCAATTACCAGCTTGTATCTAGCAGTAGTGGTGTCAAGACAGTAAGAACTTTGTATGTGACTGAGCATTCCAGACTGCAAGTCTTCCTGCTTTTTTCATTCTACCTCACACATGTGCCTTCTCTAGTGTTACATGAATTATCTAGTTATTTTGGTGTGTAGAAAATGAGAATAAAGTGGTTCCAGCATGCACAGAAAGCTGGTGCCTAGAGTGCTGATTTTTCATCTAGGTCTCTGAGCTGCTGACAGAGAAACTTCTGGTAAACAGTTGAAGAGAAACAAAGGAAGTCAGCTTCAATCATTTGAATCCCTGATTTTCTCAAACAGCAACACAGTTGTGAGTTCAGAGTTGCAGTAGTAACTCTGATGACTGTCTTTTGGTCATGTTGCCTGGAGGTAGATTCTGAAAAGAAGAAAAAATGCTACTTATGCATTCCACACTTGGAAAATTCTCTGAATGGTAAACTAATTTCCTTTTTCATTATAATAGCAGTAAATGTCTGGTTTGAGCAAACCAATTGAGCTGTTTGCACTTGTTGGACTTCTTACCACTGGTGGATGTGTTATTACTGTATTTTCTTGTGGCTAGTAACACAGCTGTTCTAAAACAAATGAACATTTTCAAGATGGAAATTTTTCTGTAATACCAAAAGTACTAGATACTAATTTCTCTGATAAGCTGACTGGATTTAAATTTAAAAAAAAAAAAAAAAAAGAGGGGGGGCATAAAAGAAGAAAACCACCATGACTGACAAAATAAACAGTCTCTCTTTGGAAACTAGTAGGAAACTATTGTAGGAAGAGAACTATTTTTCATAACTTAAGTCAGGTCATATGCTGTGTGATCACACATTTAATTCAGTTAGTTGTACAGAGGAGTAATCACAGTTTTTCAAGTTTGGATACACCTACCCATCTGCCTAGATAAAAGTAAGTGGGTGGGGCACTATGATCGTAGTACTACTGTGTGTCTGGATATTGCTTATAGAGAAAGACAAGATTTCTTCTCCTTTTGGTACTGTAGACCCGTCTCGTTCTCTAGCTAGTCTGTAATAGTGAAGCTCTGCAAAATATGGATCATTTATGAGCAAAACCAAAACAAGCATAGGGGAAATGGTAGAATACATATTCAGCTATTAAATGCCTACTTGGCAAAAAGAACATGGTTTCGTACATTGATATTAGAAAAAAATTTCAAGTCCAGTAATTCTACTGCTTTGGGACTTAAAGGAGTAAGAAAGATTTTCAGATTGTTTTCTGCCTTGGTTGCTGAAAGCAGATTTTTTTTTTTTTTTTTTTAAACATAAAACTGTAATCTTGTTCAAAGAAATTGTGTTTTGCAGAATTTAGAACATGAAACTGGAGGACTTGACTTTTTGCTGGTTGATTTCTTTGTAGGCAGTGTTCATAGGGTTCTAAAGCAGATTTAAGAAGCAACATTCACGTTTGGAATTCTTCAGTGTTCCTTTGCTGCGTCTGTTGGAGACCTTTTTAGAGATTTGAATTGGCAAGGCAAGTTATGTCATCTTTGTGCACAAAGCAGCTGAGTAAATGGTTGGTTGCAGAGCTGCTTAGAATATAACCTTGAACTAGGGGTAAAGAAAATAAATAAAATTAATTAGGTATCACATGAGAGCTCACTATTACTGTAGTGGTTTGATGAAATGAGGGATGTGTTTGCCTGCTAGGGAAACACACAAAAGCTGTGTTGTGAACTAGAGTGCTTTGCTAGGGTGGTTTATGTTACTGACTGATTACAAATGTCTTGGAAGATCTGTGGTGAAGCTGATTAAATTGAGTTGATTAAATTCAGCTCTCCCTTTCGAAATACACTGTGACCTTACCATGCCGGGGAAGATGACAGTGCCTAGTCAGTAGTGCAGCATTCACTGGTAGCTAATGAAAGAGCTGGGCTGCAGTAGGTATTTTAATCTCCTTCAGTCTCTTTGGTTTCTCGTTTTTCCAGTGTTGTTCTCAGGAATCTCTTTGTGTTACATTTTGTCAAAAAAAAAAAAACTGACAAAATCAATTCCCTTGTTCAACTCTGTTTGCATGTAGGTAACATGCATAGCTGACTACTAGCATGTTGGATTTAGCTTCCTCTTAAAGCAGCTAAGAAGAAAAGAGGTTTTCAAGTTTAGGAACATGAGAAGATAACATGTGATATTCCTGATTTACCAATAAAAAATATTTTTGATATTAAAATAAAAGGAGAATTGGAATGGGAAAGAGAGAAGCACCCAGAACAGTAGCATGGCAAGAAAAAATATAAGCAGAGTGAGATCCATTCCTGGAAATCTGACACTTACCTTTGCTCTGTGCTTTCAAATATCAAGAGAGTAAAATACAACACTTGAAGTTTTAACTTGACATGTGTAATTCTTTCGTTCTGTCCTTGAGAATGTTAGTGATGTTGCATTGGCATACTTAAAAATTAATAAATCTGCTATTTATATCTGCTATAATATATGATATTTTAATCATTGACTTGCAGTAGAATTGTTGCATTACAAGGGGACATGTAACAGATTAGAAACTTGTAACTAGTAACACTTTAATATTCTAAGTGTGTGTGTGTACCTTTATTTATTTACAGAAAATAGGTAAGATTGTGTTATTTAAGCAGGGAAAAATGGAATATTACTTTGGTTTGAAATCTAGGGTGCTAGACAAAAAAAAAAAAAAAAAAAAAAATATTTTAAAAGAATTTTTGGATGGGAAAAAAGCACAACTTTTTCTTTTCCTTCTGAAAAATTGAAGGAGGCAGTGAGTGCTGAGTTTTGGGTTTGGGGTGACCTCCTTAGTCATACTTTCTTCCCCTATCAGGGTCTTTAAATCTGCCTAATCTTTTATGTGTTTTGTAGATACTGTCTTCAACATTTTTTCCCTGGTTTTATTTTATAGCTACAGATGATATGTGATGACTTCAATTTCCCTTAGCAACAAATGTAGTTGTGCTTCTAGTCTCCTTTGTTGCTGTCTCTGGGGAAGAAATAAAGCATCTATAGAACTTCTAACACAGGCTAGTCCTACTGATTCCTACAGTAGGGGTTTTAGGCAAATTAGGTTTGTTTTTTTTTTTTTTCTTTTTCACCATTCCATTATATAAACATATACCAAAATCTGTATATAGTTCAAAAGTGATTTAATGCATGTCACGAACTCTGGCAGTTAATCTTTTTGTAGGGATGGATATAGACCTGTGTGAAGTGAATTCAAGATGCTGGTAGGAGACTGTTAATGGCTAAGCTTGGGAGAAGTATGTGTAAATTAGGCTGAACGTCTGTTGAGTGCAAATAGGAAGCATCATCAAAGGAAATTAACCTTAGGGGTTTTTTTGTAGTCTCTCTACATGTGTGTTACCAGCAGGGGCTGGTATTTTTTGTTAGGGACACTGAGATGTGGCCCTTAGCTTTAGTACCTTTCTTGATCTTGTCAGGCTTGGAAAAAAGTTTGGATTGTTGGATTGTTTGCCATTTGCCACACAGTTCTGTGAAGTTTTAGCCACTGTTCTTCTGTTCCTATTTACTGTGTTAAAAACAAACTGCTAATTAAAGATGAATAGTTGGTGATGAATGTCACGTAAGGCTCTTCATATCTGTGTATATGCACACATATATAGTAGAAATCTGTTGAAAGATTCAGAGCCTACTGTGTATTTCAGAGGCCTCTCCTGTTTTCAGGATCCCAATAAAATGTCAGCGACCTGTTAGATGGCAGACACTGGCTATTGTGTCAGCCCATATCTGTGCTGCCGTCGCTATGTCTCGTATGTCAAATGAGTGTTAGCTCTGAACAGAGTGAATTGGCTAGCTCCATTGTGCACAAGGCAATATTTCTGAGATTTGTAAATGCTTCTGAGGGAAAGCTTGTAAGCATCTGGAGTTTTGGAGTTTATGCCACTTGGGTAGATGGAAACTCATACGTAAGCTTTGTCTAGCCTGGAAGGTTCTCTTTGGACTTTGGAACCAACAGTGATGAAACAAAATGATGTTTGAAAAGATCATTAGGCTTGTGAAACCAGCATATTTTATCATTGTAATTTGAATAACCCTCACCTTGACAAAGCTGCTTTTTACTTAAGATTCAACATTTGTCTCTCTAATTCAAAGTGTTCATGTTTTTGCCCAGTGGACAAGGTTCAGCAAGTGATTCTTGCAAAGGTCTGTGGGGTGGCAAAGGAATGTCTAATTATTATTGGCACAGACACGCACTGTATCACTGTGTAATGCAACATAATTTTATTTTTTTACAAACATAAATAATGAAAATGCTTAGTAAAATTTAAACCAGTGCATAGATTCTACTGTGTCAGCATATTTCATAACTAGGATAGTGTCATTTTGATCTGCTGTTAAGGGCTGTAGTATGTACTGGAACTGAAACTTAAATGTTTGTGTACAAGTGTATCAGCTGTCTCCCACATGAATGCATTTCTTTGGGGTGTGAAACCTTGGATGGAGACTAGTTGGGTGTTTCTGTTCTGTGGGGTGTTTTTGTTTTCTGAGCTTACACACATTCAGGTTCCCATCCCAGATTCTCTTGACTACTGTTGGTGAAATACATACATCAAGCCACTGTCAGTGCTTGGCTTCTGTACATAGTTGTTTTTGAAGAAAGTGTAAAGATTTTGGTTGTTTTTGTCCCAGCTTTTCAAAATTGCTTCTTCCTTACCAAGTTATGGTGGCTGATCTGGTGAACAATAGTAAGCACTAATTTGAACATATTTGCTCATTTCATCCTTTGTAGTGATCTAAATGAACCTGTTTTGTTTTAAAACAAAGGGGAACTGAGACAGTTTTATGATGAAGCACTGTCTCAGCAGCTGTAGTGTTTTCAGCTGCTGCTTTTCTTTTCCAGTGCATGTAAAATTATGTCCATATTTCAGTTTGTGGCATAGATTATCCTCTTTATATTAGGCACTTTCAAAGCAAAAAAACCCAGGCCCCTCCAACAGAACAGAAATTGTGGTTATGAAAGAAGTACAAATATGTCCAGACCTTTAGGGCAGGTTTTAAGTTTAGTACAGGTTACAGTGAGGCCCTTGGAATGAGGGTTGTGTTCTACAGGTAATTGGAGTGAGCGTCAGTTTAAAATAGCTGAGCTAGGAACAAGATGTACAAGCAGATGTTTTCCAGGACAGGTCAGTGACATCTTCGCAAATGATGTGCCATTTATAGAAGTCAGTTTAGAACTAATGGAGCTTGTTAGCTTGGGCTCAGTGCTGGAGAAATATAATTATACTGATTCTACAGATGGATCTGTAGCAGTACACCTCTGCCTGAGATCATCATTCCTATTGGGAAGTAAGATAACGGTATGAGAAAAGCTCTGGCCTGGCATTTGAAGTGCCTGCATTGTGTGGATAGTCTCAGCCCTCCTTTTTCTTCTGGCTACCCCATCTTAACTCTGCAATATGGAACTTTCTACTTTTTCACCTTTATTCTAGTTCATTCAAGACTCAAGCCTTTCACAATTTTGTACTAAAGTAGTTAGATTTCCAAACTAATAATGAGAAAAAAACTTCAGCAACATGATTCATAATGGAACAGAAGAGAGTTGTTAAAGGCATGATCAAGCTTTTGGTTTTTAGTTTGTAATGGGCATGAACACTAATACCTCTTTAATGAAACAAACTAAACCAAACACTTAAGTTTTGGTTGAAAATTCAGAGAACAGAATTGTACATGCAGATTTCTTTTTTCAAAAAAATTCAAGTGTAAACCCTGTGTATTATGGTTGTTGTTACTATGATGGTGATTGTTATTGCCATCTGTCGTTATTATCCTGCTGTGCCAGAAAATTCTATAAAACCTACTTCCTGGCATGGAATTGAACTGTGTTAGCTTCCAGGAGTTGCCCTCATCTGGGGTTTAATTTTGTTTTTATTTTCTGTTTCTTTCAATGATCAATTTCAGTTTCAACTATGGAATTTTGAAGCTTGAACTTCACACACGGTTTTTCAGTCACTTTTATATAATCTTGATTTCTTTTTATGTTGCTTTAGAAAAAAGACTCAAAATTTGAGTCCCTTTTATAATGCAGGGAATATTGCACACAAGACAGAAGAAAATTACTATACTATACTTATACTATGTGTTCACTTGAAGTATTGAAATGTATTTTCTCAGGTTGAGAATTAAAACAGAATTAATTTGTTACCAAAAATTTTATGTGTCATAGTGGTGGATAGTTCTGACCATAAATATTGTAGTTGGCTTCAGTTTGGTTTGATTTGGTTTTGTGGTCATTTTTTGTTTGCTTTGGCAGTCTCCATACACTGGTGCTATCATAGGAACTCTGATACTCTTCTACCTTCAGGAAGTCTTACAGCTGCCGTTGCGTGATTGTTCTTTCTTTATCCAGCTGTTGAATACTTTTTTTTGATCTTCGTTATACTTTTCCCTCCCATTCAAATGCTATAGTCAAGCAAAAGAGATTTCCATCAAACTGTAATCAAGGAAACACTTGTAAGTCTGATGATTGTATTTGCTATTCTTAGCATGGTAAAATGGATTAAAAACCTCCTATTTCATTTATTTCATAGCACTTTAGTGTGGTAGCAGTGGCTTTAAGCTTTTTTGTTCCATGCCCTTCACCTCAATTAAATTTTTTTTCTCTTTAGCTTTTTAATAAACTAAGTCAAATCTACTATCAGGCAAATTAGGATATTTCTCTGAAACTTTGAATTATAAATAAATTCATATTAAATGGCATTTTTGCAGAGTACAAGTTTGCTTTTCTAACTGTTAAGATTTCTCCACACTCCCACCTCATTTTCTGGGTTGTTTTACTGCTGTGATTCTTAAATGGCTTAGATATTATTTTCTTTTTCTGTTAGTCTCTGTATTCTGATGCAGACATGGTATTGGCCTTCTTGTGGCTTATATTTGCTTCTTACCAGTTAACTATAGCAGATATTGGGTGCTACTTCTTTTTAAGTCTCAGTTAAATTTCCAAAAAGGAAATCTAGGGTTTGTTGTTGTCTTTGAGTTGGTTACACTGCAACCTTTAGTATTCAGCGGTTTGGGTTTATTTTTTTTCAACTAACAGCTGTGAAAGTGAAACTTGTAAAGTGACTACAATTACTGTTTCAGAGTTGTGTTTAAATTTTTTCTTGTCATGTTGTAATACTAATTTCATTTTGTTGAATTCTGGTTATGTAGCCAGGTGATTTCTTTCCTCTAATATATATATATATACTGAAGATGCTTGCACAAGTCGTATAGAATCAGATTTTCTTTAAAGAAGAAAAATATCTCAGGTAAGTAGTGAGGAGAAAGGATCAGATCTGTCCTATAGATGCAGTTGTATTTTGCAGTTCTTTAGTGGAAGGAAATAGATCTAAGAAAGATATAAGGTTTTCTAACAGCCTGTTTAGAAGTAGACTCTTGATCAGTTACAGGTTATTTTTTTAAGACAGAATGTTTCCCGTTTCATAGACTCTTTGTTCTGTAAGTATAGTGATAATAGTTGGTTTAATAAAAGTAGTTAGTCAAAAAAGCAGATAGATGAGGAGAGCAGCTAGATTACTTTGTAACTGGGTGCATCTTTACTTTTTTTAAATAGGAGATCAGCAAAATCTCGAAGCAGAAGTCCATATTCATCAAGGCACTCAAGATCTCGTAGCAGGCACAGGTTGTCTAGATCCAGAAGTCGTCACTCAAGTATTTCTCCTAGTACATTGACTCTGAAGAGTAGTCTGGCTGCTGAGCTGAACAAAAACAAAAAAGCAAGAGCTGCAGAGGCAGCCAAAGCCAGTGCGAAAGCTTCCAATACTT
This sequence comes from Eubucco bourcierii, assembly GCA_013396675.1. Taxonomy (NCBI): domain Eukaryota; kingdom Metazoa; phylum Chordata; class Aves; order Piciformes; family Ramphastidae; genus Eubucco; species Eubucco bourcierii. The sequence goes on from VWZE01004432.1 coordinate 497,102, forward strand.
CAACACCTACCAAGGGAACCACGGATGCTGCTGCAAGTGCACCCCAAGTGAACAATGTAAAGGACCTGAAGAAAATAAAAACTGAGCATACACCTTCTCCTACAAGCAGTGCAAATGTGAAAAACGACAAGGCAAAAGCAAAGGTCTCACTTCCTGAAACGAAAGGGGAAAACAATTTGATTGCAGACAAAATTATTAAACAGAAACCTGCAGCAGTGAAAGAGAATAAAGTAACTGTTGTGAAACAGCCACCAGTCACTGTAAAAGAGAAAAGCAAACCGAGTACACCAAGTGTAGTAACTAAGGAGAAGGATCGAATTGTTGCACTACCGACCTCCACACTGCCACCTTTGCCTTTGCCTCCCATGCTGCCTGAAGATAAAGAAACTGATAGGTGAGTTGTGACGTAGATTTTTGGGGTTGTCTGTTCCTTTTTGTTATTGTTGTTGTCGTCCCTTTTATTTCAACGTGAATCGCGTTGCTAGATGAGGCTGTTAGGTAGCTTGTTCTTGCTCCTCAGTTTAACCTGGCAAACACCAGTGAGGGAATTGTATCTTAAAAGAATTTAATTGGTTCTTGAAAAGATTATAATTTCATCTAAGAGAAATCTTTCAATAAAAAGGACACTAAAGGCAATATTTAAGATTACTGGTGCATACTACTTTTAACTAACTTAAGGATGCAGTCAGGATCCAAGCCTGGTGTGAACAGGTGTGTGCTTCCATGGAAGAGGTGGATTCAGTAGCAGTATGTGAAAATCCTTTAATTATCCGGAGATTGAAGTAAAGATTTTCTTCCCTTTGGAAGGCAATTGTTTTTATTTCTGCTTGTTACTTAGTATATTTTATCTTAGAGATGAGTTTTGAGTGTAACAGAAGCAAGGTTCATGGCTTGTCATTGTTATTTACTTTGAAAGTGTAAAAATTGATTTGTAGTGAGGAGATCCATGTCTGTATTTCAAATGTTACCTGAGTTTAGACTACATTAAATTTCTTCATAGTACTAACAGATACCTGCTGTGATTTGTGTTAGAGGATTATGCTGCTGAGCTGGAATTTACTATTTTTGGTCTGGTCAAGTTGAGCAAAGTTACTTTTTCTTTTTTTTCTTAAACTTGTGGTGTTTTGTGCCTCTCACACATTCAGAAAAGAGTCACCTTCTCACAAGCAGAAGAGAATTTCTTAGCATTTAAGTAATAGCTGAAGTGTGACACATAAAGCGGTAAAAGAAAAATTCAAAACCTTATGTGAAATATTTTATTTGCATTCCCTATCTGTGAAGCTAGCCTGTGTTGCTCCTTGAGAAGTGTGTAGTGTTTCTTGGATTACTAGAACTACTTTTAACTAGAGGTGTAAATGTTTCTCTTACGTTTGCTAGTAATTTAATGCTGTACTAAACATTAGGATAACGTGGCAAATAAATATAACCTAATGAAGCACTGGACAGATAGGATTTTTTTTTTTTTAGTAGCAAAGAAGAAGTCTTGTTTCTTTCCCTTCAGCACTCTAGAAAGTGTCATTCCAGTTCAGGATCACTTTTGTAGTGAATGTATGGTTGCAGTTAAATTTGACAAAACCATATTCTCTAGTTACTTGCTCTCAAGCTCTTGTTCTGTGCAAAAAATAGGCTAACTAGTTAGCCTATAAATATATGGCTGGTGTTTGTAGTGTTAATTGCAATAATATGAAATTAGGCTTTGTCTTGAGGCTGGCTAGCTGCTTCTTATTGTTAGTATTTTTTCATATAATACCTGTGTGAAGTATAACTGAACCTCATAGAGTTCAACTACACTTAAGCTATACTTCTACCAGCAGAACTGGTTGGTTCATAACATTGTGTCAGTTGTGAAGTTCAGACTCTGATAAATCCTCTGAAGCAATGGTGCAAAGTCCCTGTGTAGGTTAATTCAAAGGGAAAAACCGGTAGTCAATGATGTGTGATTTAACAGATGTGAAAAAAAAGGCTGCTCTTATCTACCTGTTTAATGTTCCATTTCTAAAATCTGTTTGAGAACTTCTCATATATTGTGCTTTCACTAATATTGAAAGTTTGGAGGCTAAATCTTAAGAGAAATACAAGTATGTGAACTTGAAAATGTAGAATTTTTCTTTACCATGATGTAATTGCATGAGCAGTTCAAAGGTGGTTTGGTTTTTATAGTATGTTAACCATTATATCTGAGTTGAGAGCAATAAATGCTTCTTTGAGGTGCCTCATTAAATTCCGGCAGTGGCAGGCAAATAAGTGGTGGAAGACATTCAAGTGTTCTTTTGTCATGGGGAAGGTAGCATAGATGTATCTGAAACACTGGAATGCTTTTAAAAAAAATTAAAAATTGCTAATTACAATTAATGTAAAAAAGAATATATGAGTTCTCCAGGATGGAAGATAGCAAATTCTTTATATTTACAGAAGATCTTGCTTTATCTGTGACACTAGTTAGGTAAAATCTTGCAGTAGAACTTCTAGAAAAGGTTCCCAGAGAGGGATGCTGACAGTAGAAGGGTACTGTTTGGCAAAATGCAGTTGCTTTGGAAAATGTCCCCACAAAGTATGAAAGTTTTCTAGGTGCAATGATGAAGCTTGAAATGTAACAAGGGAATACTGTGTGAGAGTCCCAGGTGTGAAGAAACAGTTAGGTAATTTATAAATTAGAGAGATTGTTGTGTCTTTCACAGAGTTACAGAAACATTCAGGTTGGGAAAAACCCTCAAGATAATGAAGTCCAACCAATACCCTACTCTCTACAAGGTGCACCTTAAACTGTATCTCAAAGCACCGCATCCAAAGGACTTTTAAGCACATCCAGGGTTGGTAACTCAACCAGCTCCCTGGGCAGCACATTCCAACACCTGAACACTCTTCCCATGAGGAAAAAAAAATTTCCTAATGTCTGGTCTAAACCTACCCTGTTGCAGCTTGAGGCAATTCCCTCTTGTTCTATCACTATTTGCCTGTGAGAAGAGACCAGCAGCAACCTCTCCATAAGGTCCATTCAGGTAACTGTAGACAGCAATGAAGTCTCCTCTCAGCCTCTTTTTCAGACTGAACAGCCCCAGCTCCTTCAGTCACTCTTCATAAGATTTATTCTCTTTCAAATTGCTGAATATACAGTAACTGTACAACTGTAGTTACAGTAAAGAAAGGTCTAGAGAAGTGGAATCATGCCTTAGAAAAAAACATCCTGCAGCAAGTACAGAGCTTCCCCCTTAGAATTGAAAAAGCATCTCTAGGGTTATTTGTATGTAGTAATTGTTAGAGGAGTATAGTGCTGTAGATGTTGGGGGTATTTTTCTAAAGAGGAGGTTGACTGTTGATATCTGTTATCTAATTATGGTTGATAATTTAAAAATGATCAGATACCAGTAGCCCATGACAGAGAAACATAGTCAATTTTTAATCTGATTTTTTTTTTTCCACCTGATTTCCATGCTGATCACTAGAAGGGTGTTGAATATGAAGTGTTTTGGCAAGGGTATGTGATTGGCATCTGTGAACAAGGTGGTGTGGACTGCCTTTTAATACCCTGAAGTGTTATTTTAACCTCAAAACTCCTTATCTCTGGAGGGCAATTTTATAAAGAATTAGATCATGGTAATCTTTTTCTATATGAGAAGTCAGACTACAGATTTTACTACTATACTTCCAGTGTCTGGCAGAAGTTGAATCATCTAGGCCATGTAAGCTTGGGAAGAAGGTTGTGTGGCAGAAGTCTGGCTTGGTAAAGTTTACTTACCTCAGCTTTTACCAAGAAGTTTTGATTTCAGGGTTTCAGTAGTTAGCTGTGCATCTTCCAGAGAGCTGCTTGTGAGCTGTTTCTGAAGCCTGAACCAAAGTCCTGCAGATTCTAAGAGCAGAGATTGCAGATGTTGGTGTGTTGATAGCCTAAAATGTATTTTAAAAAACAGAATTCCTATAGGTATTCCTTTTTGTACGTTAATGTTCTACTGTGTTCAACTTACTGGCAAAATTGTGTCTTTTTTAGTAGTTTGCGAGAAAATGTTTCAGTGAAGTCAACTAAAGAAACAGAGAAGAAACTTCGCCATCTACTTGCAGACTTGCCCCTCCCACCTGAGTTGCCTGGAGGAGCTGACTTATCTAAAAGTCCTGAAGAAAAGAAACCAGCAGTTCCATTACACAGCAAGAGAAGACCAAAGTATGATGATTAGACTTCTTAAAAGCTTATCAAGCGAGTAGAAGTGATAATACTTCCTTTTAAAATATTTTTTTCTAAAGGGATGTATTTATTTCTGCTTTTAATTATTTTTTTTTATTATTATTAATGAGGCTTGAATCAAACTGCTTGTTTTATTTCCACTTAATGGTAGGGACCCAGTACCTAAAAATGTCTCATAAATGTATAGTGGTGTGTTTGTTTTTTTTCAAAGTCCAGAAAATCCTTGCATATCTTAGTTGTATTCTTAGAGAAGCTGCTTTGTTTTTCTAGAATATGTGGACCACGACATGGTGAAACAAAAGAAAAAGAAATAGACTGGGGAAAGCGCTGTGTGGATAAATTTGACATCATTGGTATTATTGGGGAAGGAACTTATGGGCAAGTTTACAAAGCCAGAGATAAAGACACAGGTAAGTTCCAAAAAGGTAAATATGATCATGCAATTCTCAACAGTTTTGCTTTCATAGTCAGTAAAATTCGTGGGTTTCTGCCCTCTGTTGTTTGGAATGTTTTTAGTTGTTGGTTTGTTTGTTTAGTTTTTAATCTATCATTTGTTTCAATCAGAAATTATCTTTTGCTGCCTTGGAAAATCATCTGTCTAGAAAGTTGTGGCTGAAAGCAAGCTAAATAGTCTTAACTTCTGATTCTTGCTTCGTGAGTTTTGACACTGTGCACTGTTGAGCTAGTGAAAAAGAGAAGGTAAATACTCTGGGGAGACCAAATGGCACCTAGGCAGGTCGGTGAAGTTTGTAAAAGGATGTAAGGATGAAAGAAAGCAGCTGTGCATGAGGTTTATGCATTTTTCTTCTTCATACTGAAATAGCCACGAACTGATGGTAGGAGAAGAATCTGCCTCTGTGCAGTACAGCTCTGCAATGTTGCATTTTGACAGTTTTTCTTGCTGTATAACTGGCTTTACAGCAGGGACAGTTTGGTCAAATGAGCAAGCAGTCACCATTATGATGCCTAAGAATGTTGTCACTGCTTCTGAATAGATAATGTATTGAAACTGATTCTTCCAAAGTACTGTGTGTTGCTGGATCATTTCATGTTCAGTTAGTGGTTCTTTCTGTGGCTACTTGCCCTTCTGGCTTTTTTGTGTATGCTTTGAATGCTAGATAATTTTCAGCTTCAGCAGTACCTGAGATCATGTAGAATCACTTAGCAGTCTCAGTTCTTTCTTTCTGATCTGCAGAAGAGTGAACAGTGTAATTATTCCTTCCTCATTCCTCACCTGTGCTTGTCTCAGATTGTAAACTTTAAGGTGAGCTTAAAGCTGAGCTGTCACTGATTTTATTTTTTTACCTCTCCTTTGTGAAGCACTGCAGATCATTGTTACAAGCTTCATCCTGCTCTCTTGGGATTCTGTCCTTGCACATTTAACTTCTTAATGCTGTCATATTGACAGTCATTTCTCAACCTGCAGCAGAGTTGTTTCTCTCTGTGTTGTATGGGTCCATACTGTTACAGAAAGCCTTCTATTGGCTTTGCCTTCAAACCCTGTCCAAGAGTGGCATTGTGGCCTTTGGAATATCTTAGAACAAACGGTTCAATGGGTTTTTGGAGCACGTGGATGTTGAGTAATACTGGAATGCAGTCTGTCATGCAGGTATCATGTACGCTGGTGTACTGTAAGTCTTTTTTTAGAGCTGGCAAAGTTGTGTGTGCTGTCAGTAAACTTCCCAGGCGCAGCAATAAGCTTCCAAGAGTAAAATGGTTGAGCTGGCATACAGATTTTTAAGTATCCTCCATCATGAATAGGACGTGCGTCTGCTGCTGCGCAGAATTCAGCTTCATCCAACCCACGGTCCTGCAGTAAAATAATAAGGAAAGTACCGCCTCGATATCAGTGTGGTAGTGACACTTCTACTTGTAGAAAGTACACTCATGAAATTGAGAACTTTTTAGTAATCTGTCTCGTATCTTGAGATACATAGTAGTTCTGGTTAGATGGATGCCTTCTGACCTGTGATAATGTAGCAATAAGAGATCCAGAGCAGACATAGGCCTTTGTTGATAATCACTTATTATATGGGGGTTTATTGACAGCCCTGGTATGAAATATCAGGAACGCAGGAAGGAGAAGACAGGCCTTACAGCGAGTGACTGAAAATTGTTGTAATTTTACTTCTCTGTGTGACAGTTTCCCAGCAGTCGTTTAATTCTGTTTCCATTCAACACACTGCCTGGTCCATTCAGAAACAGTAACAAATGAAAATGGTTTTGAAAGGAAGCCCAGTTCTAAATCCTACTATTTTGGTTGCTAATCTTGATGTTTTTTATTTACGTTTTCTCCTAGGGGAAATGGTGGCACTAAAGAAAGTACGCCTGGATAATGAAAAGGAAGGGTTTCCAATTACAGCTATCCGGGAGATTAAGATTCTTCGACAGCTTAATCACCAAAGCATTATCAACATGAAGGAAATAGTGACAGATAAGGAGGATGCTTTGGACTTCAAAAAGGACAAAGGTACACTTACTTATGTGGGAAGAGCTCTTCTTAATCCTCAGTGCAGTAGTCTGCTATGCTGGATTTAAAGTTAAGCTTCATTAGAGAGTGTGTTTGCAAGTTGTGATGCTTGACTAGTGGTTTTAACTTAGATTTAATTCCCATTACAAGTTTTTTTATTTAATTCAGCTATGCCTTTTGATCATAGAAACATTTTTGCAAATATTTTTGTGGGATTAAAAAAAAATATTACTTGATTCCAGTTTTTCTAGAGAGGAAAGATGTTTCACTCCTTGACATGGATTTGGGATGCCAGTAACAGTAGGATGCTCTTAATTGTGAGCCTTTTTTAGCCTTTTATTGTCCTTGTAGTGTTTTCTCATATCCTAGAATTTCTCAGGCTCAGTGCTGAAGAGATGTTTTTCATTGTAGGCCTTGATTTCCTTTAAATTGGCCTTCATTTATTTCTTCCCCAGTTGGACAACTGTGTCTTGATGGCTAGAAGGAGGGGAAAAAACCAAAAAAGTAAGAACAGCAAGATCTGTGTGGTGGTGGTGGTGCTTTTCCTCAAACAGAAGGCATACAAATTTGTACTGTATCTGTTCATTCAGTGTTTATTATGGCCTTGTTTGAGTTGCTGCAGCCTCCTTAACCTAGGGAATCCAGCAAACAGCGTGGAAATCGTGAAGTGTTGTTGCTTGGTGCTTTTGGTGTTTGTGTTTGGAAGCCATTTCCTTTTTGGTCTAAGTCTTGTAAACCTGTCAGTCAGGGTTATTTTAGTGTCCTGTGGGCAGTTAGATGCGTGGTTTGGCTGAGGAGGGAATGTAGTATCTGTGCTTTCTCTCCCTGGGTTTCTAGTGAGCATGCCCAGCATCAGTGTGGGTAGGAAGCGCCATATGCTAGCAGAAACACAGGTGGGGTTGGGATGAGTCAGGAGATGGCTGGTAAAATGATGCAGGAATTAATTGTTGTTTTTTTTCCTAGCATCTTCAGAAAGTGTGATACCTTGAAGGCTGTACAGCACCGAGATAGTGTTTTTATTGTTTTCCAGTAGGAAACATCTAGCAAAAGATTTAAGAAATGTGCAGGTTCAGTGGTCAGCACCCATTTTGATTCCTGACAATCTGCAACAGTGGGTTTAGGCTTTTCATGTGAATCTTATACTGAGTTTTAATTAGGTCTAACCTACTTGGCTAATGGGACCACACTGAGCCTTGACTTAATACTTAATGACTCATTAATTAATTTTCTCTCTTTCTGTTTGGTGCATCTAGGACTGAATTGTACAAATTTTTTTTGTGTACTTCAAACTCTCATTAATTAAAAAAAATTTTTTTTTTTTTTTGGTCCAAGTCTGTAATTGTCCTTTTGATACTGCTTTAAATTTAATTTCTCCTTTTTGTGGAACAGCTTGTTAAAACAAGCACATTTTCAGAAAATTTACGAGGAAAGGGACTTTTCTGGAGATGGCAGAATAAAATTAGTTTCTGATAGTCTCTTGAAAGCATTGACATGATAATGAGACTGGGCTGTTACAGTTTGTCTGTAAAAAGATAGAAGTTTGTTGGTTGAGGGTGTTTCTGTTGCCGTGTTGTTTTTTCTCAGTGCAGCATTTTGTGTTTCTCTAATGAGTAGTTCATTGTGAGATGGGGATTTATAGCTGAGATGTTGGGCCAAATTGTAGTCTATGCAGGGAATGAATGCAAGCGGGAGGAAGTTAGGTCATGGTTTCACAGTAAACCATTACAAGCACAAAGCAGGCTGCTTGGCATAAGAAGGAACCATTTTAAAAGTAATAGTGATGTGTTAGAGGTTAGAGTAGAAGTGAAGCTTTTTGCCTGCTGATGAACATACTTGTGCTTTCTATTACATGCTTAATTTTGGGATAGAACTCCTGAATAATCTTGATAGCCCATTTGTAAAGGCGAGAATGAGAACATTTCTGCTAACACATAGTTAAATTTAGTCATATTAATTTTGTGTTTAAGGCTGACTGTCATATCCTAACCTATTGCTTCTCTGCTTATTCACTTAAGGTGGTATGTTTTTGGTTGCATCTCAGTAGTTTAACATGCAGCAAATTTAGTTTTCTGAAAGTGATGTAAATGTTGGGCCTACTTTGTACAATACTTGTTTTGAATATGTTTTTAAAGATGGTGACAAATGAGCAATGATTTATCTTGTACTTACCATTGTCCTGATACTTTGAACTGTGCTCTGTGTTCTGATGATAATACAGGCTGGGTGGTGAACGGCTGGAGAGCAGCCCTGAGGAAAAGGACCTTGGGGTCTGGGTTGATGAAAAGCTCAACATGAGCCTGCAGTGTGCACATGCAGCCCAGACAGCCAACCGAGTCCTGGGCTTCATCAAGAGAAGTGTGGCCACCAGGGCAAGGGAGGGGATTCTGCCCCTTTACTCTGCTCTCGTCAGACCCCACCTGGAGTACTGTGTGCAGTTCTGGAGCCCTCAGCACAGGAAGGACATGGAAGTGTTGGAGCGGGTCCAGAGGAGGGCCACAAAGATGCTCAGAGGGCTGGAGCAGCTCTCCTATGAGGACAGGCTGAGAAAGTTGGGGCTCTTCAGCCTGGAGATAAGAAGGCTTTGAGGAGACCTTAGAGTAACCTTCCAGTATCTGAAGGGGGCCCACAGGAAGGCTGGGGGGGAGACTATTGACAAGGTCTTGCAACGCCAGGACAAGGGGCAATGGGTTTAAACTGGCAGAGGGGAGATTTAGACTAGATGTCAGGAGGAAGCTCTTTACAGTGAGGATGGTGAGACACTGGCACAGGTTGCCCAGGGAGGTTGTGGCTGCTCCCTACCTGGATGTGTTCAAGGCCAGGTTGGATGAGGCCTTGAGTGAGCTGTACTAGTGGGAGGTGTCCCTGCCTATGGCAGGGGGCTGGAACTAGCTGATCCTTGAGGTCCCTTCCAACCTTACCATTCTGTGATTCAATGATTCTATGTGACATATTCAAAAGTTTGGAAGATACATGACTATCTGACTCATCTCAGAATTTTCAACAGCATTTTACTTTTCAAAATACTAGAAAAGTTTATCTGTATTTTATCTTGGGCAGGTGGGATATAAGCTTAACAGTCTTAGTAGATAAGATTGGTTCTATTGTAGTCCAGCTGTTAGATGTAACACACTTGAAGATGCAAGCTTACATGTTGCAAGTGTATTTCTATCAGACACCGCAAGTGTTTGAACAGTTTGGACATATACACAACTGTGTGGGTGATGGTCTGGTATACTAAACATCTGAAGTTCCTAACTTTGCAGTCTTTATAATGCACAAGACATGTGTGATGATAAAGTTGGGAAAATAATATTAGTGACTGTTTATCGTTAATCCCATAAGGTTCAATAAAGCAATGTGCAAGGTCCCGCACCTAGGTCTTGGCAGCCCTTGGTATCAGTACAGGCCGGGAAATGATGAAATGGAGAGCAGCCCTGCAGGAAAGGACTTAAGGGTGCTGGTGGAGAAGCTAGACTTGAGCCAACAGTGTGTACTTGCAGCCCAAAATGCAAATTGCATCCTGGGCTGCATCAAAAGAAGCATGGCTAGCCAGTTGAGAGAGGTGATTCTGCCATTCTGCTCTGCTTTGGTGGGACCTCACTTGGAGCTCTGGGGCCCCTCAACAGAAGAGAGACATATACTTGCTGGAGCAGGTCCAGAGGAGGACCACAAAGAACTAGGGCTGTTGCACCAGGAGAAGGCTCCAGGGAGACCTTACAGCTACATTTCAGTATCTGAAGGGGACCTACAGGAAGGCTGGGGAAGGACTGTTTGTAAGGGCTTGTAGAAATAGCATGAGGGGCAATAGTTTTAAACTGGACCAAGGTATATTTAGATTGGGCGTATGGAGCAAGTTCTTTGCCATGGGAGTGGCAAGCCTCTATCACTGGAGTCATTCAAGATCAGACTCGATGTGGCCCTGGGGAACCTGATCTAGTTGGAGGTGTCCCTGCTGCCTGCCCAGGGATTACCTTTGAGGTTCCTTTCCAACCCAATGCAATCTGTGATGTAACTTCTTGATTCTGAGGCATGCTCGTGCCAGGTAATATATTGGGTGTGGTGAGGAGTATCCATTTTGTGTTTCTCCTCTGTCTGTCATTCAGAGGCAGGTAGGCGAATACACAAGTTTGGAGATGGGAACACATGACTCATAGTTTGCATTTTGTCTTGTGTGTACATGTCTGCATAGCAACTGGCATAACAGTACGTTCAGCAGACTCGTTTAAAAACCTCCTCTGCTTCTCTCAAGACATTTGACTTGATAGCACTGATAAGCTATGGTTTCCATTCATTTTCTTCCCCCAAAATCTCAACACTGGTTATTTTTGTTGAAGATGTTTTCATCTAGTGAGCTAGTGCAGGAGCAGTTGTGGCTGTCGGTTGGTGACAGTAGTCGAAGCAGCCTGACATTGTTGGTGCCTATAACCAAGTCTGCTGACAACTAAACTTTCCTTTTCTTTCCCTTTTTGTTTGCTTGATGGTAGTGGAAATGAATTTGACTTCATGTTCATAGATATAAGTCATGCCCATTTGGAGCAGGAGAATTGTGCTTTGCAGAAACTCTTCATCTTCTCTTACTATTGTGTGTTTTTGGTTTTTTTTTGTCTGACAAAGTTTGTGTGACATTCTCTGTGCAACAGTAATTGGAGATAACAAGATTTAAAATGGAAGCTGAAAACAACTATTCTTAGGTATATTCAAACCTATACACCTGGTAAGCTAAGTTTATTGAGCCAATTTCTAATTGATGAAGTGGATTGTTAGATAAAAGGCCATTTTTACTTAGGCTTTTGTCAGCTCTGGTTTGTTTTCTCACTTATGATGTAGGTGTCTCTTTCTTTGGGCAGCTGAGATGGTCCTTCAGTTCTCAGTTGTGTCTAGAAGCTGTTTGCAAATGGCTTGCTACAGTTTAGCTACAGGACTGCCACGATGGGTTTTCACTAAACATTGCAGAGTGCCTGACTTAGCTTTTGTTACTGTAAATACAGAACTATGGGTGTATTGACTGATACCTCTTCTACCTTTTGACTGGGGAAGGCATTTTTAACTGGTAACCCGAGGGAGAGTGTCAAACTTGGCGTGAGAAACTCTTAAGAAAAAAAATGTTTCTTTTTTTTTAGTTGTTCTTTGTGTAGAATATCTGTTTGGGTTGTGTGTGTGTGTCTGTAATTCATTTTAAGATCTACATTTACTTAATCTAAAGTTTTCAACTGATTTGCCAGTACAAATTATCAAACCTTTTCAGGCATGAAGTTGGTGTTTATAGTACACGTCAGAAGGGTACTGCTCTGTAGTATACTCTTCTATGACTAGCAGGTTACTTTCTCACAGCTGTCAAGAAATACTTAGTCTGAAAGGTTGTGGTTTGGAAGGAGTGTGGCAGCAATCATGTAGTCATCAGCGTACTTCACAACTCCTTCTTGTATCATAGTTAGCTTTATCTGGGTATCCTGGGAAGCTGAGTAAAACCAAACTGCTCTGAATTTCAGAAACCTCCCATGGGCTGTAGTTGTCTTGCTGCTTCTCAAATTGCTGATAGAAACTTTTACCCCAAATACTTTCTATGCTACAGCTAAGTTATCAGGAGTGGCATGACTGCTCAAGTGTACTTCACCTTTGTGTGAGCTGTGCTGGACTCTGGTCTGGAATGAGTGAAGACTTAATTGTGTGACTTTTCAATTTGGTCCATATTGTGGCAAAATAAGATAAATCTTTGGTTATTAATCAAAGATTTCTGATAACATTGGCTTGCTTCTCTGCTTTAAGTGTTTTGTTCTTGGTTTCCTCTAGTATGTGATGAAACAAGGACAGTGGTTACTGGCAGGGCTTCTCTATGCCTTTGGCTGATAATACCTGTTTCAGAACATGCTTCCATCTACGTGGAGTTTGGTTTGGATTTGTTTCAAAAGAAGAAAGCATTTGAACTTGCAGTGGACAGTTAACACTTGTTGTCAAACATGGGTGAAAATGGCTTTAAGAAAAAAGGAAAGATTCTGGTTTTACTAGACTGAAATTGTCTTAAGTTTTGCGATATCTAAATAGAAAAGTATAGGAGTGATGTTTTCTTTTATCTTAAGGTGGTCAATTCAGTGGCTGTGCCTTTATTTGATATTTCACCAAGTAGAAGACAGGTTTGTAAAATGTGAGGAGAAAGAAAAGATAAATGTCACTGTAAGGGATTTAAATATATGAGGGACTAAGGTATTGCTGGATTATTACTGGACACAGTATTGTATTCCTTGACTGTTTTTTTTCTTCCTGAATATCTGTAGCTTCTTTCCTTCTTTGAAAAATCAAATCCCCCAATCTGGTGAAAGGCAATGGAGATCTGAAATGATCAAATGGAATAACTTAACTGTTGTGTTGACCAATGAAGTAGGTCTCTATCAGAAAAGGTCTGTAGGTCTCTGTTTGCTGAAGAATAAACTAACAGAAGTTTCACTTCAGTTTTGCATGATATAATTTTTTGCAGATACAATCACTCTAAACATAGTTGAAGGAATACTGAGAATCAGGTTTTTATGGTTAGATTGCCAAGGCTGCTAGAGTGATTTTAATAATTCCTCGTAGCCAGCCAAGAAGATTCAGCTCTGACACTTTCTCTTTTTAGAACAAATTCTGTCCTTGTGTAGTATTTACGTAGTCAGTAGGTAGCAATGCAGAAGTGAAATAGACCCATGCATTTGCTCTTGCAATAACACCATTCTAGGGTATGTTTTTTAATGAAAGTTGCAGGGAATATAAATAAGCAGATGTCATCTCCCAGGTACTACTCTGGTTTATAAATTGTCTCCCTTGTCAGTTTTCCTCTTTCGCATGAGGATACTAAATTGTGATTGCTGGTTATAAATAGTGGTGAAAAATCAGGGGAGCTAGTGGCAGAGAAAGATATTGCTCAAGGTATGGAGCCTGCTTTGCATATAAACAAGATGACTCTGTTCAGCTGTTTGCACTAAACCTGTCTTCAATCCTCCTGACCCTTCCCAGCCTTTCTCGTTGTCATATACACACAGTGTCACCTGCTACCATGACAGGGTTAACTTTCTTTTGTGTTCTAGAGCAAGTAGGTACCAAGGTCACTTATACTTGATTTTTTTTTTTTTTTGAGTTGACATCCTCTGAAGGGCCTATCTAGATTACTCTGGCACTGCAGCATTAATACCAGATGGTTTATTTCAAGGCATTCTGAAATGTGTCATGGTTCATACTTCAATAACTGCCAGTAAGGTAGGCCTAACACCAGGTTGCCATCTACCTTGTTTTGAAAGACCAAGGTTAGAAACCTCTGTGCTTTTACCATGTTGAGCTGGCAAGCTGCTCTGGTCAACTGAGTTATTGAAACAGTAAGACAGCAGACTGGGTTCTTCACAGCTTTTGATACTTCTTCCCTTTTCAAGTGATGGGATGAGATTTTACCCACTTGATTTACCTTCCGCTCCACCTCCTCTAAACACATGAGCAGTATTTTGCTCCTCTATATAACATACAGCAGGACAAAAGGACCTACATGAAAAGCAATTAACTCTGAGTGTCTTTATTCAATGGCCTGTGCTTTAGCTGCTGGACAGATCTGTTACAAGTTTAACTGTCTGAGTAGTCTTTTTTTGTTGTTGTTGGTTAAAGAGCAAATGGATTTGGCACTTTTCCCTCCCTTTTCAGCTACTATGCAAGAAAACAAGTCGATTCCTTAGAACTTGGCCACGTGTGTGTGATCATTCTGGCAAGCTGACTTCTCATTATTGCTCCAAGACACTCAGTAGCTTCTGCACTGAAACTTTCTTTAGGAACTAGAACCCTTAATGAGCTCGTATTGGGCTGAAGCTATTTGTAATTTACAGTGCTGGCTTTGAAATCTCTTTGGGGGAAGCATTTGGAAGTAGGAGGTAGACAAACCCATGAATGTCTTCTGCATTGCCACCAGAGGTCTGCAGGAACTGCATTGTCTTCTCTGCCCCAGAGTTAAGAAGAAGGGGAAAAATTAAGTACTGAAAAATAGATGGTACTGAGAGTGGTTGTGTTGAAGATAGGTAAATACTGCTTCTGAAGCACTTAGCACATTTTTTGTTTGAGAATACTTGTATTAGCAAAGAACTATGACTGTGATAGCTCGATTTGTGGAATTACACAGGCTAATCTGAGATAAAACTATTTTCTGTTATGCTTAATCTGTGTGTTAATGCTTGGTCTTTACAGAGCTGTTGTTGCTGGTAAGTTAGCTCTGCTTTCTCGTGTTGTCTTGCCTTAAGTGTTTTTAGTTTGAGAAGGGTAAGCTTATTTCTGACCCAGTTCCACACTGGAAACTTAAAAAAACTGACAGGTGAACTGTTTCATTTCTGGATTTCTCCTCAAACTTATCACAAGAAATACTAACCCATCTATTTTTAATTAAAATGAGTGGAGATTGAGAGCCACAGGGAGATTCAGATGTCCATATAGATTGAAGTGACATGTGGTAGCTTAAACAAATATTTGTTTATGTGGAAAACGCATTGCTATGCAAACATTTTACTGCACTGTATTTCATTGCTGTTATTGGACTTGAGATATAGCTCAAAATACTGCAGAAAATGTAAACAGTTGTGTGAAAAATATTTCTAATTGGTGAAAGTAAGGAGCAGCAATGCTTTAGACTGCTGTTAAATCACTTTTTTTCCTCTCTCCTTCCCTTTTATTTTTCTAGGTGCATTTTACCTCGTATTTGAATATATGGACCATGACTTGATGGGACTGCTGGAATCTGGTTTGGTTCATTTTAATGAAAATCATATTAAGTCATTCATGAGACAGCTGATGGAGGGCTTGGCCTATTGCCATAAGAAGAACTTTTTGCACAGAGATATCAAATGTTCAAATATTCTCCTAAATAATAGGTATGGATATTACTTAAAGTATGTAAAAACCCCTCATATGCTAACATCTTTTAATCTTCACAGCTCACTTGCTTAAAGTCATTAGTAGAACTTTTTAATAGATTGCCTAATTTCTTTAAAATCAATTGTAAAATATTAATCTGGAAATCTTACTGCTTAATACTGGATCCTAAAATTGTTTGTTAAATCTATCTGTGTTGAACCAGGAAGATTAAAATGTGAATCTTTTAGCTGAAAGTATGGGGGAAATTTGAGTTCCAATCTATTAAAAGAGAATTTTAGGACATAAGTGTTTGATGTGTATTCTTTTTGCCATCTCATTTCAAGATGAAGTGTGGCTAGGCTGGTTCTTTGTGCTGTAATCCTGATCCTCGTCTTCATCGGACAGGATAATGTTTTGGAAGAATATTTGATCAGGCATGTTCAAACATGCCATAGTCATAATGAAATGCAGAGAAGAGTTTGTTTCTTACCTCTTTAACCACTTGTAGTTACAAATCAAATTAGTAAGTGTGCTTTGGTTTGGTGTGCAACAGCCACAGATAAAAAGCTACATGAAGATAGCAGATGACTTCCATGCAGAACTGGTGTTCATCAAATCCAGCAGTACTAAAACCAGGGAGAAACTGTTAAGAGTGAGGTTTGTAACAACAAAAAGAGTATCTTTACAGAGAAGGTAGTCACCTTTAGGGATTCGTTGTCACAGGAGGTTTTTCTTTCTGGAGATGCAGAAAGATGGGACCCTTGGCAGGATCAT
The DNA here is from genome assembly GCA_013396675.1 of Eubucco bourcierii. Classification (NCBI taxonomy): domain Eukaryota; kingdom Metazoa; phylum Chordata; class Aves; order Piciformes; family Ramphastidae; genus Eubucco; species Eubucco bourcierii. The sequence continues at coordinate 513,376 of VWZE01004432.1, forward strand.
TAACACCTGCTAAACAGAATAGCCAGGAATGTGCCTGTTTTAGCATCTTCAACACAGTGATTGTGAGTGGTGCAGAAAAGGAGTCCCAAACTTATCAGGTTCACATATTGTCTTTAAAAATCTTCTAATAGGATTGGAGATGAAATACTGGGCAGAATGGATCAAGAGTCTCTTTTTGAAGGGCCCTAGTTTTGTCCCAATTTTCTCCAAATGGAATTTTTTATTTATTCCTCCTTGTTTCCTTATGAATTCACATTAGACTGTTTTCAGCTCTGGATGCCACTGCACTCTTGCCAGGTTATGACACAGATTCTTGAACAAATGGATATTTGTTGCTATATCACTCACTGTGCCCACATGCCTAATCTTGCTGACATACTAATCTTCGGTGGTGCTGCTGTGTCCACCTTTGGGAACTCAGAAGCTGAGGTGTAGCCTGCCAGTGGAGCAGAGTGCACTGTGGTACCGCTGGAGCTTTCTGTTGTGCAATGCTCTCTTCAGTCTGGGATTGCTTGCTGGGTTTTGTTTTGTTTTGTTTCCCTGGAATATTTTTTTGAGCTATTTGCACTGGAATAAAAAAAAAAAAAATCCATGGTTGACCCTAATTTTAAGCAAATGTTTCTGAAATCCCACTGCCAGTTACAGCCTGAAGCCAAACACATGGATTTTTTTGTATCTTTGAGAGATGCCACTTAAATATTTGTTCAGAAGTTCATTGATCTTCCACAAATAAGCTCTTTGAGGAATAAGCATGTAAATTTGAGGGAAACATGTCTTTCTTTATGGGGGTTCTCCAGGTGTTACAACAATATCTGAGGGGAAAAACATAATGTAAGCTGTGACTTGGGGTTTTTTGATGTGGGTGGGGTTTGTTTTGTTCTTGCTGTTGTTTTGGGTTTTTTGTTTGTTTGTTGTGGTTTTTTGGGTTGTTTTGTTTTGTTTTAACCACAGAATGGTCATTTTTACACATATCAACAAGTTTGCCCTGATACAATTAAAATTTATTTGAAAATGACATTTGTACTTTTTGAAAGTGACAGTTTTAAAAGCTCATAACTACAGAAAAACAGCCTCCCCACATAACATTCCAACATGGATTTCATGTGTTTAGAGAAGATTTCTGTTTAAGCCATCCAGACTTTACAGGTGCTAGAGACTTTCAGTTACTGAGCACTGCCTTTTAGCTGTGGAAACTGCCAGGAGAGAGCTCTGTATTTTCTGCTCTTCCCTTCATACATGAGAAAACTCAAGATGGGGTCAGGGGTTGTGTCATTCAGCAAGTTGGCTGCTGCCAAAAATAGAATCCCTTATCTGACTGTAATTAAACTGTACAAGAGCAGAACAGGGCTTCGACAGCTTCCTAGAAGGAAATTGTTTGTTGTACAAACGTAAGGCATGAGAAAATAGCAGCTATCTCTTTTTTTTTTTTCCCCCACAGTTACTGATTTGAATGCTTTACATACATACACCTAAATTGTGATTAACATCTGATGCTGCAAATGCCATTTGATGAGCATACCTGATTTTGCTTACTTGTCTTTGCTGTTCAGTTAGTTAGTGTATTTGTTTAATAAAGACATGCCTGAATCGTGAGGCATTGCCTCCTCTTTAATGTGAGATGAAGATCGGTTGCAGCTGTCTCAAAATCACCAGCTTCACCTGGTTTTTGGGGAAGAACTCTTTGTCAGGATTAAACACTAAATAATTCTCTGCTTTTTCCACCAGAGGGCAGATAAAGCTTGCAGATTTTGGGCTTGCTCGGCTCTACAACTCTGAAGAAAGGTAAGACACAATTATTCTGTGAAAAAACATTCAGAATTTTCATCTTTTTGCATACCTTCAGTACTATGAGGGCCAGAAAAGAAGAATTTTTTGTTTAGAGGAGATGTTACTGTACTGTAATAGAAGTAATTGCCTAGGATATGGAAAGAAGCACATCTTGTCTTACCTTGCATAGAAACACAAACCTCGCTGTATATAAGTTTATTGCTTTTCCAAGTGTTCTGGAACTGTAGAGGGTGGCTATACATTGATTGGAAATAAAGAGTTGCAGCCTTAAGTAGGTTGCATCAATATGTAGGCTTTTACTATTCTTTTCTGGTCCTGTAAAGCTAAAGTATATTCTTTCTGTAGGAAAAGTTTATTTAGGAAAAGCACTTTTTTTTTTGCTGACACAAATGAGTATACAGTTCCTTTGCAATAAGCTTTGCTTTTGTGTAAGATTTAAGCTTACATTTGAAAAGGTTCATTGTATTCTTTAGGCAGTCAGTGCTGTTGAATCTGCTGGAAACAGAGATGAGTTTAAATAAAAGCTTATTCTGAAACTTCTTGTGACTTGTGCTTCTGTTGTTCTTGGCTTCATTATGCACGTACTCCAGGAAACAGGTGCACAGCTTTTATGATTAAGAGCTTCAATATTTACGTTGTCATGCATTTGTCATGTGGAACTGGACTTTCAAAGTTCATGCTTGAATGTTCATTACACCAGTATGTACATCAGGTGGTTGGATACAGAGAATATTAGCTACCTAAGCTTTGATTTGATTTCTGCATGCCTACTTCAGGGAATAATATTCCTAATGTTGGCTTTGTGAGTTCATTGTTTTGTCATAGAACTCTGAGTTTGTTTTTGAACATGATAGCATTCATTTCACTGTCTTCTGAGCATTTTTTTTTCAGGCACATATGTTTAAATACAGTTAGGAAAACTGTTGAGTGTAGTAGCAGGGTAAGATAATCTTAAACAGCTGCTGAGTAATTAATTTTTGGTTTGGATGTACTTTTAATAAAAGGGATTCATGCCATCCCACTGTCTCATGTTAACATGCACCAGACTGACTTTTTTCCCCCCTCTGGTTTACCATGTTTTTTTCTTTTTATGTCTGTTTTTAAATTATTGTTTTGCTTGTAAAACTAACTGCTCATTAAGAATTGAATGATTGAACGTTCTGTGTCTATAGTGCAAATAACAGATTTTACTCTGCATCAAACAGCAACATTACTATGCCATTATACTTGAGTGAAACTGAGAGTAAAATGTAGTTATACTAGCTAATAGATTTGCCTGTGGAAGTTGGGAGGGTAATTAGAATCTCCTTAGTAGATTTTTGAGAGTTCTTTTGTCATTCATTGTCCTCTGAGTGACTCTTGACCTGCAGTAACAGATGTAATTAATGTATACTAACAAGTGTGTAAGAGCTGCTGCTTTCAGCTCCTGTATTTGACCTTTGTTTTACTTGTTTTGAGTTAAGATACTTTTGAAAAGGGTGTAGAATTTAGTGAGAGCACAATGGGAAGGAAATAAAACTTGAACTTAAAGCAAGTTACCATCCCTTGTTGTAGTTGTCACTTTTAAATGTCGCTCTGGTGAATTTGGTACGTTTGGAATAGGAGATAATGACAGATTGTTTAAGAAAACATCTGTTCAAATAAAAAATGCCATTTACTACTACATGAGTGGTGTATCTGTAGAGAAAGTCCATACTGTGTAAACATTTCATAGAGGAATGCTTACTTCAGAGATAAATATGATAAATGGTGGGATTGGGCCCAAAACATACTACATTTTAAAAAAGGAATTGGGGAATTTTGTTACGAAAAAAACACTCTGGTGATTTTGCAGAAATGATAGCAGTAGCACTGAGTGTGTCATCAGAGCTGAGCTGACTTTATGCTACAGTTGCCTAGTGTTAGTAATGATGATGAATTATTAAAACTAAGTGAATTATGGGGTCACTTTTAAGACACACTGCTTGAAATAACCTAACATCTGTTTTCTGCCTTCCATTCTGAACAGTTGATTCACCAAAAAAAAACCCCAAAACTAAGATAATCCTTGCCTTAGCGTGAGGCTAGAAAAAAATTAATTACAGTGACCAAAACTTCTGGGTAGAACTGTAAGGAATTAAAGATGTTGTGAAATATAGGAAGATACTGGAAGTGTTCCAATCTTTGGAATCAAAATCGTTGAAGCATGTAGTTCAAGAAAAACTCTTTGTGTCTTTTGGTCCTACTTAAAGAGGGGATAGTGACTTCTTTCTTATTTTGGAATGCCTGTAGAATCATAGAATGGTAAGGTCGGAAGGGACCTCAAGGATCATCTAGTTCCAACCCCCTGCCCTATATTCAATATACTAATGTAATGGACATTAATTACTGCTATCCAAATGATACCTTTCGATACTGGATGATGGCTGTGTGGTTACTATTTATAGCAGCAATCTGTCCTTTGATAGCGCTGGTCAGACAGCTCTGTTTGCTTTTGTCGAGTTGCAGCTTTTTAGAACCAAAATTAGGAAAAAGGAGCAGAAAACTGTATTGTTCTTAAACAGCACCACAGAAGTTAATTCCTCGAAGTATCACTTACACAGAAATGAGATCATAGTAAAATGATAGTACTCTCTTTTTGCTCCCCCCAACAGCCGACCATATACCAACAAAGTTATCACATTATGGTATCGGCCTCCTGAACTTCTGCTTGGAGAAGAGAGATATACACCAGCTATCGATGTCTGGAGCTGTGGGTAAGAGTCTGGGACAGAAGAGTAGCAAGCATATAAACAAGCCAAGAATAAATCTTACCTGTTTCTGTCAGTCTGTGTTGGAAGCCCTTAATGACGGAATTGTGCAAAACTGTTTTCCAGCTGCATCCTGGGCGAACTATTTACAAAAAAGCCAATATTTCAAGCAAATCAAGAACTTGCTCAACTGGAACTTATAAGGTAACTTGTATGAGGCACCTGCTCTGTGGTAGTACAGCATCAGGTTTCTTTTATTAGTGTTAAAATTGGAGATGATGCACTGCAAGCATTTCCAAGTACTTAGTTACTGTCCTGAGTAAAATGTTGGAGTTTTTGAGGGGCATGTAATGCAAATAACTTTTGCTCAGATGTGCAGATTGAGTTGGTTGTGAGTATTCCAAGGTCAAAATTAAGAGTGGTTTTTGGTTTTTTTTTTTTTTTTGTAGAGCAGCTGGAGTTGCCTATTACTGAAATTGTAGAAAGAGAGTAGTGAAAATACCCATGATTATTTTTTTTTAAGGTGATGTTGCAAATTCCTAGCAACAAATTAAACTAAAACCATGAACAATAATAAGGACAAGTGGGATTTGGGAGGAGTCAGTTCCTTGGCATATTACTGAGCTTGAGTTCTTGTTTCAAGCCTTACAAATACGCACCTGGGCTTTATTATTTTTGTGGGAATATTTCTGTCCCCTTACAAACTGCCAGACACTTTATGGGAGTAAAAATTCTGTTTCTTTCCTTGATCCCAATAAATCATAGAATGCTGTGTATATAACTCGGTGGAACCAGAGCATCTGGTTGGTTTCTTTTTCCTCCTTTATTCAGCAAGCAAAAATTTGCTCTTGGTTCTGGTACTGTAAATTTACCTTGTATATGAGGAAAGATCCTCTTCCTAGAAACAAGGGGAAAAGAGAGTGAGCCTTACAGAACTTAGAGAACCTGAACAACAACGTTCAACATTACTTAAAAAAATTAAATGGATAAAAAAATATTGTGAGGTTAGATATCGATACGTTTTTCAAACCAGATTAAACAGTAGCAGGTTTCTGTGTAACATGTTATTAGCTGACCTGGAAAAACAAAGCTTTTAGAAGGTGTGAAGCAGGTAAGTGGTCATTCTCAGTGTTAAGAATTAGTGAGTTAGGAAATTTTTGCTTTTGAGCGCTAGGTGGCATTGAAGGACATCACAATGCAGTCACTTAAAAACTGATTTTTTTTTGTCTCATTGTACCTCTGGTACAGCAAACTAAAATTTTGCGATTTCCATCTCCTGCTGGAAGCTCCTGTTGGTAGCTCATTTTTCCTCTCAGCTACTGCTATGCATTTTTCGCTGTTGAAATGTAATGTATTAATCTTATCTACATCTCTACCACCATCATGTTACAGTCAACAGTTCCACACTTAGATTCCAACTTTTATGTTCAAAGATAGAGCCGAAGTAAATTCTAGTAGGAAAAGATGGATCCATCATTTTTCTTTTCCCTCCTGAAAGTTACATACCCGGTCCAGCTTAAAGTCAGGTTGGTTTGCATAACATTCAGAACATAACTAATAGATCATTATGTTCTTTTACACTAACCATTTAAATCTAATAAATAGGACTGGTGAGCTAGGGCAATCTGTTTGCAAAAATGTCCTTCTGTAACTGCCTGCATCAGAGTTCAAAACTTTGCATGTATGATAAAAATGTCTCTTCAGTTCTTCTGCTCAGAAGTGTGGTGTTGGTCAACTTGTGTTTAGCCATCCTCAGACAAAATGGGTGAGGACAGAGGAGGAGGAGTAAGATTATGGGCAACTCCATTTGTGGAGGTAGATGAGGCTTGAGACTAAAACTTGTAAATGGAGTGAAAAATAAACAGGTTATGTAGTGATCAAATCTTGCTTTTACTCTTAGGCCGTACTGAGATTTCCCCTACCCCTATGTGTTCAGGCATTAACTAAATTCTCAGTGAAAAGTGCCTTTTCAACCATTTTCTGAAAAATCTTCCTTCACTAGCACTGGGAGCTAAGGATGTAAAAGCTAATTAGCACTCTAAACCTGTCCTGGCCAGTTCCTTTAAGTCAAAAACCTGGAGTACTGTCTGCAGTGGGGTGAGGCAGGAACAGTGAGTGTACTTGGAGCAAGTTGGTTACCTTTCATAGCCAGTTCACTGCGATTTCATGGTGTTGGGTATTGGACAGCAAAGAAACTTTGGCTGAAAGAACCTGAACATAAAACCTGAAAATTATTTTTGTCTTGAATAAACATGCCTGTGGGTTTGGATCTCATACCTGTTTTTTCCTTTCTCTTTGGTACAGCCGAATTTGCGGGAGTCCTTGTCCAGCAGTGTGGCCTGATGTTATCAAATTAGCTTATTTCAACACAATGAAACCAAAGAAGCAGTATCGTCGAAAACTGAGAGAAGAGTTTGCTTTGTAAGGATGAAGAATTGGTTTAGTCAGCTGTAGTAGCATTACATTTTCCTGGAGACTTTGTGAGCTTCACTATTTTCTGGAGAATGAACATAGATTAAATGTAAAGAAGAACGGCTTTAGGTTCTTGTCCTTTCCATGATACCCACAGAGCTTGTATTAACCCTTAATTAATAGGAGCTTCAAGAAGAGGGAAAAAAGCTCTAAAATCTCAGCTGCCTGTCAGCTTTTGCTTAAGGAAACATTTGTTTTCCATGAGTGGTACACCTGCTCCTTGTCCCGGTACAAAAAGCAGGTCAGAGTGCTTAATTGTTTTTTATTAGGACAACTGGCTACAGCTAAATACATGGTCTGGTTAACATTACAGTCCTTGGGGTCATAAATTCATTCCACACAGAGCAGTTATCTGAACCATACAAGAATTCTAAAGTACTACCATTGGACTAATTTTGTGGGAATATCACACGTGAATGTTATGAAAACCAGCTGTAAGCTTGTTTTAAAGGGTTTGTTCCCTTCCTTAAGTTTCTCTGGCTTTGAGGAGAAATGCATCATCCTGTTTGTACTTGGGAGACTTAGGTCTTGAAAGCAATAGAATTATTGTCCATGGACTAATCAAAAGTAAAACTCCCGGAGTGCTAAGTGTAAAGAAACAAAATAGTCTTGACCTTTGAAAGGTGGGCTGGCTTTTTTTCTAAGGACAATGTTTCAAGGAACACAAAGCAAAGTAAACCTGGGTAATTATGCTTGCACAGGCAATAAAAGGTGGAGCTCATCTCTGCCTCTTTACTAGAAAGCTCCCCTTGTGAGTGGTTTTAATTAGGGTGCAGTTTATCTGAGGATTTAAAGAACAGGTATTTTTGGGAAGGGTATGTTTATTAAAATTTTGTACAGAAATGTGTGCTTCAAAGTAAAAATGTGATACTTTTCTCCCTTTTGCTCTCTCCTAGCATCCCACCAGCTGCATTAGATTTATTTGACTACATGCTTGCTCTGGATCCCAGCAAGCGCTGCACAGCTGAACAAGCGCTTCAGTGTGAGTTCCTGCGAGACGTGGAACCATCTAAAATGCCACCTCCAGAGTAAGTTATTTCCTTTTGGTAGCAATCCTTATCTCTGCAGAATGTGGACATGCATTGATTTCATTAAGCTCACTGTGGTTTGGTTAAATTAGGTGGTGGAAGAACAAAAATGTTGATGCACTAAGCTGGTCGTACAGCTGAGTGACTGGCACCGTGATAGTGTTGTGAGGATTTGCAAACTGTTCTGGTTATTATCCCTAGAAACTGTTACTGAATTAGTACCTTTAAAAACAAGCAAAAAAAACCCAGATAAATGTTTTTAATGCTGAAAAAACCCATCACTTCCCTTTTATTTGTTTATCAGTGTCTACTTTTTCCAAGGGTTTTGAGCTCCTCCATGAATCTGAATTGCCTTCTTTGATGATAGGAGGATACTGGGTATAGAATTCTTCAAAGGTACCTGAGAGTTGAAGTCAAATACCGTAGATCATTTTCCGTGCCAGCTGAGATTCTTGGTTTTACAGAGAAAAGTGAAATATTATATGCACAGTGTTTCCTATTGGTTATTCTGAGAGGAAATGTGTTGGAATGTCCAGTGGTTTTTTTGCAGTGACTTGCCATTTTAATCAGTACAAGTCATTTTAACAGGCCCTGAGAAAAATAGTGAAAAAGTACTACAGAATCTACAGATTTCATTCTTCCCTCAAGATAACTACCAGAACATAGAATGTTTAATATTATTTGAGTAATTTATACTTTCAAGGCTGACTTCTCTTTAGCTACCAGCTGGGAAAAATGTTTGTGAGTTTTATTTAAGAATTTTATTGAAAGTCTTTTGAGGCTTTACCTGTTACATGCACATGGTTGCTCCTAATACTGCTAATACCTGGGGCTAAAATATTTCATTACCTGAATATGACTACGTGAATCATTGAATATCAACAATCTCACGCTATTCACTAAAATCTCAGAACCACTTTTATGGCACGTTGCTTAGATGCATTTTAGAGTGAGTGAGAAGGAATTTGGTATGGTGGATTTGATGGTTGTTTGGATTTGTTTGTTTGCTTGTTTCAGTTTTTTGGTTAGTAGTGGTTTTGTGTGGTGATGGTGGTGTTTTGGAGTTTTGTTTTGGTTTAGTTTTTTTTAGGGGACTGGTAATACAGCCATTCTAGAAGCTGATAAATGGAAATTCCAAATGAGCTGGTCCTTCAAGTCCTTTTAAAAATTAGGAAGAATTACACTTGCTTCTAACAGGAAAGTGTTGACCATTGTCTTGGAAGATAAAATTTCTGCTTTAGGAAGAACAAGTTGTTCATTTAAACCAAGTGACAGTGCTGACTGCACAGACTGTAGGATACTTCTCATAATGAATTCTTGCTTGCTTTCAGTTGGTTTTGACCATACATGGCAGGTCTTTGGCCTGCTGTACAAAGGGAGAGAATGAAGGGAAGCAGTTGTCATAATTGCTTTTCCAGTGACACTTGTCATCTGTCATGTAGTTTTCCTATGTTTCTGGGTTACTACTCAGTTACGGCTATGTAATAGGAAAACAGAAGGCACAACTTTTACTGCCTGTCTCAGTATTTTGATTAACTATGGGATAGGTTACTCAAGCAATCAAATGGGATGCCTGGAAGGAACACTAATAGAAGCACAGAACTAGGGGCAACTGGCTTCCTTAGGAGACTCTTGTCTCTGCTTTTGTTTTGTTCTTCCTAGTATCCTAACTTTGCTAGTGTCAAGTGCTGTTTATTCCTTCAAATTTCTGTTTTTCCTCCCTATGTTCTTAATTGTACACTTCTGAATACTAGAAAGTCATGTCTGCCACATGTCTGATACTGCTACTTCTGTTTTATAGCAAGTGTGCAGCACTGATTTTCAACTCCTGAATTACACAAATAATTAGACTTTCTTCCAGTATGAACGCAAGAACTGATTCTCATTTTAAGATGCACATTCCCCTTTTCTGATAGAGGGACCTGTGCTTCTCAAACTGGCAGGCAGTGAGAGGATTTCAGCTAGAAAAAGCAGATCTGGGATTTAGCTGGCTATGTGTTTCCGAGTTCCAGCACATTCACCTTTCATTATGTATAATTTGAGTATGTATTTTACCAACATGGTTTAAAAAAATATTTAAAAAAAAAAAAAAAAGTCCAGGATAAAACTGATTCATCTCTAACAATTCTTTGCAGCCTTCCTTTGTGGCAGGATTGCCATGAGCTGTGGAGTAAGAAACGCAGAAGACAGAAGCAGATGGGCATGACTGATGACTCGACAGCAGCTAAAGTCCCTAGGAAGGATCTGTCTCTAAGCATGGATGAGAGCAGAACCAACACCCCACAAGGCATGCAAACTTCTTCCCAACTCAAAACTCAGGGCAACTCTAGTGTAGCACTTGGTCAGTAATATTTTCAGTTCTTAAAATTACCTTCTACTTGGATTGCACCTCTAGAAGTTTTAGATGTTATTTTCAGAATACTGACATCTCCTGGATTCTTGAGGGAGGAACAGTATTGTAAGTTAAATCTTTGTTACAAAAGATTTATCTTTGCTTTTGAAAACTCTATTCCTTTTAAGTTTTACATAATTTTTCAGTCTGGTCAGAGCAACTACCTTGCTCTGTATTTTGAGGGGATTTTATTTCTTGTTCTTCTGTAATCCCAGAAGGTAGCTGCTGCACTAAGTTCCTCACAGCCTCCATAGATCAGAAGAGCTTTACTGGTATTGATAAACTGATCAGAAGGCAGATTTTAGAGCAATTGAGAATTTCAGATGAAACAGATTCCCTCAGTGTGTTACGTGAACCTTCCGATTTTCAAGTTGTTGGGTCTGAACCAAGCTGTAAAAATGGGAACACCAAAAAGATCCAACCTCAAAACCTGATATATGAAGAAGTAACTACCTCTGTAGATTGCCATAGCCATTAAGTGTGAAACTTAAATGAAGTGTTTTGCTTGGAGACGAATTTAGTAGATGTAGTATAAAGAGAAAATAGATTACTTCCTTTGCAGACACCGTTGAAGATTGCAGTTGAGAGGTAGCCCCCTCCTAATAAGTAGAAATATACAAAGTAACAATATCATATAGGTGCCTGATGAGTGTAATTTAGAACATTTTTGTGCAGGGTAACCATAAATCCTATGGTACTTACATAGGAGTTCCTCTGAAGATAAACAGCAAATGCAGTCACAGGGCCTGAATGTTTGTTAATACTGACTACCTTGAATCATCTCTATTTAACAAAAGAGCAGAGCTTCAAAAACTGTGTGCAAAGATACAGAAACTAGTTATTTTGATACTAATTTATTACAGCATATTGCCTCTTGCTCCTGTTCATGCTCTGCCATTCGCTATGTTGAGGCTGAACTTCTGGCAGCACTTTCAAGCATGACTTTGTGTAGCTCTTAAATTGTTTTTTCGTGACAGATGAGAACTGCAAGGAAGTTTAGGGTCCAAAGAACACTAATTAGTGTCTTTGTGGTTTTATAACAGTTAGGCTGGTGAGAGACTGTTTATTAGTCATTAATATTAACCATGCAAAATAAACTAAACCAGTAGAGAAGGAATAATTCAGACATATGTTGTTGTTTGCTTATAAGTACATGGAAGAACATATCTAGGTAGAAGACAACTTCATTTTCAGTGAGCTTAGACCGCTCAGCATAGAGGTGTTTTCTGTACTAAGCAAAGCACCTCCAGAAGCCATAGTGTCCTTCTGATAATATCATTGATAAGACACGTCAGAGAACTCTCATGTACAAATGCATGCTTGAGACAAAAATGTTGCATTTGTTTCTGAGCACCCCAATAGAAGAGGTTAAAAATACCTTGGATCAATGACTAACATTTGCATTCATGAATGAGACCCCTGGTTATTGCATCTTACAAATTAACAGGAGCTTTGTAGATCCCAATAATTCTGTTCTGGTAGAAACTGGCAGATTTCCCAGAATGCAATTTGCTCTTTGAAGGGACTTGAAATTAACCAAGGAGCGTGGAATAAATGCATCAGTTTCCGTGTTTGGCATTTTCCTGCTGAACTGTCACTGAGAATCTGAGAGAAGCTCAAGTGTTGAGCATACCATCCTCAGATGTTGCCAAATCAACTGTTAAGCATGAAACCTGAGAGTCAAGCAGTACAAGGCATGAGAAAGGAGGCTTTTTTCTGTATTGCCAAAGAAAAGGTGTTTTTATATTTATATATATACATAAAGTCATTCAAATCCCTGGATCCTGCCTAAGTATATTCCAAGTACTTGTCTCCTAGTGCACATCCACAAATAAGAAAGTAGGTTTTGCAGCACTTTCCAGCTGTGCTGCACTTTTAGTCTTCCGAGGCAAATATTTTGTATTTTTGTGACCTTTTTCTAAGTATAGCTTTGAATCTGCTATGAAATTAATATGTTGCTGAATTAGCAGAATGGAGGGGATAGAAGAGGGCTGAATGTGTTCATGTTGATCATAGTTAAAAAAGGGCAGTGTTCTGCCAGCAGTCACTCACACGCTTTTTATTTTTTAACTACTTTGTTCTTTAAATCATCTACACATTGGGCATGTCAAAATCCATGCTGCTTCACTACTTTCAAAATAAAATACCGCAGTGGGTGCTTGAGGTTAAGAAATTACCTCGATATTCTGACTTCCTTTTTCGTACTGCCCTGCATCATCATTATCCCTTCGTTGTGGCTAACTCAAATGTCACTGAAGAAGTTCTGTATCATCACAAGCCTACGTTTTCCTGATACTCAGTAATGGACTTCTTGTCCTTCAAACACAACTCTTGCTTTTGTATTTATACTGCTAGATCCTGAGTCACCTAGACCCTGGTCACTTGAGCAGGTGTTAAGAATCCAGATGTTGAATTAGAATGGGCCAGAATATGACTAGAAAAGTGTTTTGCAGGTGGCCACTCTTTAACAGAGGGACGTGATATGTCAGAGATAGGAAATTTTGTGGGGATTGGAAATCTTACAGCTGCCTAAAGCAGGTGGCCTTAAGCCTCAGCTTAGTTGTGTTGTGGAACATTGAGCTCCAGCTTGATGTTTCTCATCTGTCTGAGTGTGTGCGTGCACCCCTTAGAAGTCGCTTCATGTTGGATGTTACTATTCCATTTCCTATAGATACTTCCCCAAAGGCAGTTAATTTGCAAAAGCATTCCATTTCTGTGTTGTCCAAACCCATGTTTTGCCAGTCGTGTTAGCCATGCTAGATTAGTTGTTATTTTGAGTTTCTGAAATATTGCCATTCTAAATAATACTTAAAAAACCCTTTTTTGTCTTCAGCAAAAACAACCACTGGACAGCAGTTAAACCAGAATGAAGTGGCAATCCTGCTAAACCTACTACAATCTAAGACAAGTGTTAGTTTGGCACAGTTTGCCCAAATGTTGAATATTAAGGTAAACCCAGAGACTCAGCAGCAACTAAATAAAATAAATCTTCCTGCTGGAATTTTGTCAGCAGGTGAAAAACAGTCAGAACAGCAGCAGCAGCAGCAGCCACCACCACCACCACCGCTGGAACAGGAGCCTCTAAAACAGCCGTCAGTCACTCAGCCTCCTGTGCCACCTGCTCAGCTGAGTCAGCCTAAGGCTGAGACCGATGCTGCCCAGGCAGCTGTGCAGAGTGCATTTGCTGTTCTGTTGTCTCAGTTAATAAAGGCTCAGCAAACAAAACAGAAAGATTTTGCATTGGAGGAGAAGGAAAACGGATCAGGAAATGAAATGTCATTGCAACTCAGGCAGCCTCCAGAGCCCACCACTCCTGCGTCTGTCAGCCGGGAAGAGGTGGAATCTCCAGCACCCAGCTACCCGCACCTGATCAAGTCATATACACCTGCAGGTACTCAAGAGCTTTTTTGCCTCCACACCTCATACCTTGGGGATACAGAGTTAACATATGAGCCATAGGAGTCTGTGTGAGTGTGGGAGAGACAAGAAAACTGATTGTTGCCTTTTATGTCTGGATCACAGAATGGGTGTTTCATTGTAGCAGATGGTGGTGCAGGCAGAACAAAAGGTGATCCCCACTCTGAGGTATGATGAAACAGTTACACCAGTTATTCTGGGGATTCCGTGTTCCTGGTAAAGGCAGTCTTCTGTACAGATGCATGGATGGGATTTGCCAGATTGGATTGTGTGTTTTAGGTAAAGCCTGTTTCGGGAAGAATGTATTTTATTTTTGCTTTTAATGCTGACTGGAGTAATTTCTTAGTGTCAAGTTCTGTAAGCAGTTGCCCATAAGTTGCTAACACACGTGGTTGAAGGTTTCCATTGGGGTATGGCAGCACCTTCCTTAGTCTTCTTGAAGTTTACAGCTCTCTCGTTGATCTTCTTGGGGTCCTGTTTCAGTTCTATTATACAGTGGTTTTTCTGTTCTTCTGTGATGTTTGCAGGTGTTGAAAGAAATACTCTGAAGTGGGTTTGGAGGTATTTTTAGAGGTTTTTATGGGTGATGGTGTTTTGTGTTCGTGGCAGTTTATTTTTAAGCCTAAGTTTTGCTGCTCCTTGATAGAGTGCCATTTGTCGCTCAAGATTTTTATGCCAGTGTGCAAATCTCTGCTTATTCCTCTTGGAATATTCTAGAAATGTTATTGCTAGAGGTTTGCTTTGAGGTTTTTGTTTGTTTGCTTTTCCTTAAAAGAGCTTACACTGTTTTTCTTGCCTGGTAATCTTAATTTGGGGAGAAACCTGCATCACCCTTCTGAGGCAGATGAGCTGTTGCTTTCTCCAAAAGAATCTGTCCAATTACTGATAAACATAACTAATAAGTTAATGAGAATTGAAGTAACTACGCTGTTCTAGGAAAGACTCCTTTCCTATCTGTTGTTACTGTATTGGCTTTATTCTGAAGCTTTTCTTTTTTGCCTGCTTAGGTCAAGAAGATTTGGTTAGGCAGTCTGAGATGAGGCTTCTAAACCGAACACCTGAACAAGAACGCCCTCGGATCTTGCCTCCGGACCAGCGTCCCCCAGAGCCACCAGAGCCTCCACCTCTCACTGATGAAGACCTTGATTATCGGACAGAGAACCAGCATTTGCCTATAACTAACTCTTCAGGAGCAGATCCTCATGCAGGAGTGAAAGCAGCTCTTCTGCAGCTGCTTGCTCAGCACCAAGCTCAGACGACAACAGAGGAACCAGTACAAACAAGCGTGGATTATCAGGCTAGAGACTCCTATGTGACAGGCCCAGACTATAAGGATAACTTTGGATCATCTTCCTTCTCATCTGCCCATTATGGCAGTAGTGATGGAATAGGAAGTGTATCATCAGGAGCATTAGAAAGGAGGAGCTTCCTTGGAAACTCGGATATTCAGTCTTTGGATAACTACAGTACTGCTTCATCTCACTCTGGTGCTCCCCCTCCTCCGTCGGCCTTTTCAGAATCCTTTCCCAGCTCAGTAACTGGTTATGGAGACATTTACCTCAACACTGGCCCCATGCTCTTTAGTGGAGATAAAGACCATAGGTTTGAGTACAGCCATGGCCCAATCCCAGTTCTGGGGAGTAGCAGTGATGCTTCCGCAGGGCCAGAGAGTACACACTCTTTGCCCACAAAGATGCACAACTACAGCTACGGAAGTAACTTACAGGAGAATCCCAGCGGCATCAGCCACTTGCATGGACAGACCTGGACTTCTCCTGCCCAGGGACCTGGCTATTCCCAAGGATACAGGGGACACATTAGCACATCTGCAGTGAGAGGGCGAGGCAGAGGATTACCATATTGAGTATCTGTTTTTCCTCAGGCACATCATTTTTATCTGGAAAAACTTTTTTTTTTGTTTTGTTTTGTTTTTTGTTTCCTAGCTGCAGTTTAAAGCAGCAATTCAACAGACTTGAATAATGTTAATTCAACAGCTTTATTTTTATGTGGAAAAGGGTCTTGCATTCAGTAGGAAAAATGAAAACTGCTTAAAACTCATGCTGTCTGAAAACTAGGTGAATCGATTGTACATGTTCACAAACTCTAGTTCTGAATTTTATTTTGTATTTTGGCAGTTTTAAGTGGATGCTAAATTTAGGGACATCGGCTTTTTATGGCACTCTTTCAGATCTTCTGAACTATGCACATTTGTGCTTTTTTTGTAAGTTTGGACCAACTTTTATGTAAAAAAAAAAAAGAAAAAAAAAGAGTTTTACAACAATCAAAGCAGGGCACTGATTTATTTGGTATTTTTCTTTTTACAGAACTACCTTTAGTCAAAGGTCACTGTCAGTCTTTGCACTGCTTTCAGTGTTATTGTGGAAGGTGTACTTTGTGCTCATTTCAGATAATAAAACACAACCTTTCTCTTGATGCAGAATTTTATAAATATTTGGTCAATGTTATTTTTTTTTCCTTTCAAGAAAAAAAAAAAATAGGATGTTCTGGTAAAATGTTCTCTCCATCTCCCAGGCTTGTTTATATAAAAACTGTTGTACTTGAATGGTAAGTGCCTTAACATGTAAGCTTAAGGTCTGCAAAAATTTGGAAGTACTTCGTAGATTGAGATGAAAACGTTACCTAAACTTAGGTAGTTAACATGAAAATTCAGCTAATAATAGGCAACTCAAATAGGTCATAACCTTGTGCTCTTTACTTCAGGTGGGCCAGTTATTTAGAGACCTAATCCTAGCTCAGTGAAATCAGAGTTTCCAAATTGAACTTGATGAGAAACATTGAAAGTGAGGAGAAGAAAGAAGAGTAGTTTTTCCTCAGCTCCCTCTCGGAGGTTGTAGTAAGTGTTTTAGTTCCTCTGCCAAACAAACTGTACTTTACATGTCTTTACCAAGTGATGACATAGTTTTGGTGTTTTATTTTTCTCTCTTACATGTCAACAGCAGTAATTAGTTTACTTTGTGTGAAAAGCTGACACTGTCATCTTTTTACCACAAATCTTGCATTACAAGAAGCACCAAAGTTGTTAACAAGCAGTATTTAAAGCGCCGGCAAAGCATTTGCCACTAGCTCCAATTCTTTGTAAATTTGTGATTGTGCCAATTAATCGATTCTTGTATCTGCAGTTGAACAGAGCAGTTTAATAGTGGAATTGAGTCTCTCTCAACAACTGTAGTTAAATTTTTTACCAAGAGCCACTCCTCATTTTCAGTACAACTTCCAGCATGTCTTTTTTTTTTTCCCCTTTGACAACAAGTGGTCTCTGTCCTGCAGAGAGGAGGTATGGTTATATTCTGCATGTACGTAAAAGAATGTTTTAAAGCCCATATTGGAAACAATTTTCCAACTGATTATCCAGTTGACACATCGGTACCTTATGTAACTTGAGTGTTTAATTACTACTTTTGAAAAAGTAAAATGTCTTACTTACTCTATTACAAATGTAGTCTTGTCAGTGACTTTTTGGATTTTCAGAAGAGAAGCCAAACATGTTGGTGTTTTGTTTTGTTTTAGTTGAAAAATCCTGGTTCATATGTGGCTAACTACCACCGTATAGAGCATGGAGAAACTCACTTGCCTAACTACGTAGCATTTGAAGATCTGGCAGATGAGAAATGGAGAGAGAGTCATGCTGCTTATGATATCCCTGTAAGTCTAGCAATTGCCTTCCTTAGACACAGCAGAATATGCTGCAATCTGGAAATAAAAGTGGCCTGGTCAGAAGGACTAAGGACCAGAATTAGCCTGGAAAACAAAAGCTTCGTGTGTGATTGACAGTGCATCATGTAGTTCCCCTTGAGTAAGGACACACTTCTCATAGCATTTTTTTGCTAGTAAAATTTTAAAGGCAGAAATAATTGGAGTCATTTAGGTATGGACAGTGTCAGCTAAGGCTTTTTGTTTACTGATCTTAAAAGAACAGTTTCACAATGATACACACAGATTGCTGCTTTTCAGAATCAAGCTAAAGAAATTTAAAGCTTTGAGGCACTTATTCTCGTGAAAAATCTGCAGTCTGATGTTACTGATGCACTTTGAATGTATCTGAATATGATAGTTGTCAAAAAAAAGGCAGATTAAGTTCAAAGGAAAGGTAAATCAGAGGACTAAATTGTTTGATTTCTGATACAAAAATGCAAGGAGGATGTTGTGTCTCCTACTTCTTCCCTTTCAAGTACATTTTCAAGTTTGGTTCATCCCATTTAATGCAGAGAAGCCAATCCCCTCAGCAGGTGTGAATGGCAGTGCAGCTTCATTATGGACTGACAGTACCCTCATGTTGCATCATTCCACCAAAATTAATTCCAGTCTTCAGCCATGGAAAAAAAACCCAACAAAACAGCACAGTAGTTCTGACTGTGAGGAGAGAGGAGATGCAATAGACAGTGACTTCCAAGTCAATCAGAAACAAAACTCTAGTGTGCTGTGGCAGATGTGAACTGCCCAGTGACTTCTCCCCAAATTGAGTTTAGGGATTACTAGCCTGTGACTCTGAACACTATTCCTTGCTTGGAACTACAGTGCTGGGGTAATTTGGAGGAAACCAGGACATACCTTCTCTTTAAGCAAGGGGATCTTCTTGGCTTTTTTGTTGACAGCCCTTAATCCTGGGCAGGTAGAGGCTGTGCATGGGCCAGCAGGGTATGCAACTTCCTTTCCCTCTGCAGGGCAGCCTTTGGGGTGTGTAGCAGGAAGGTTTCTCTCTATGGCCGTGCTCCCCTGACCCTGGAGTTGTGTCTGGGCAGGACTGCGGGTCTACATTAATTTGTACTGAACCCATGTGCTCCCTTTCACAATTTCTTGAGAATGAAATCCCATGCTGAGGTGCTTAGGTCAGTTCAGGATGTTACCCTTATGAACAATTCCAGCCGGCAGAGCGAGTCTCTGCTAGTTTGGCACTGTGCATCACGTGGCTCTTGCGTTTTTGATGCAGTTGTAGATGCTCTGAAAACCACGTGGTTTTTCTGTGGAGCACTGGCTTTTGTTACTTCTCCCCTTTGTTCCTTTGGGTTTGCCTTTTCTGTGCTGCAATTCCAAAGTGTGCTACAGAGACCTGGACACTACATTGCAAAGTAAGTGTTGTGTGTTTGTATTTCTAAATAGAGCAGAATGCTGTCAAGTAGCAAGTACTTCATTATTTATCTTCAGCGGTCTTTAGCCATACCCAGAGGAAGCAAGCAAGCACGAGTGGACTGCTGTGCCCATGACTCAAAATGCTTAGTCTATTATAATACTTAAAATCAGCCAAAGGAAAAGGAAACAGCTTTTCTTGTGGATCCTTAGGTGTTGTCTCAAACAGAAGGAGCAGTGTTAGGGAAGAGGTGTAAAAAAATATGTTTCCTTAAATGTTAATGTAAGTCCTTGGAAAAATAAGTTTTAAATGCCAAACTTCTCTATTTTCTTATGTGTCCATGACACATGGTCTCTTAGATTTTCTCCATACCCACGGTAGTGTAAGGCACCTTCTGGTGCCAAGTGTTGTACTGTAAGTTCTGCGGTTTTGAGTGCTCTTCTCCTTTTGTCGGTGCAGGAGGCGGTTTCAGTTTTGGTGAAGTTTACAGTTGGGTGAGTTTAATAGATTATTGTGCAGTAAAAACTGAAGTACTGAAGTAACATAGGATACCTCTTGTCTGCGGGCAAACTAGATCTCAGACCATGAATTCTGTTTCCAAGAGAGAAAATCTCCGATGTCTTTCTTGCGTTCTCCTTTTTGTTAATAAAACACACAAGTGTTTGACATACAACATTTCTCCAGTCTGTTCTGTTACACAGTTTTTAATACAGGGAAATTTTGACTGTTTCCCTTCTTGATAGTTTTGGGATGCTCTGTGTGTGAGGAAGTGTGTCCTGAAATCAAGCAATCGCCAGAGAAAAAAAAAAAATGATTTGAATTCTGTATTTAAAATGACCTTGGGTTGACTTAAAAATCAAACTAACTTTTGCTTATCAGGGTGAAGAATACTTTATTGCAGGAGTTATTTCAAGACAACCTAATTTAAAATAATCAAACTGTTATGCTTCAGCTTGCTTACTCTTTGTTATTTTAAGCCATTTGTATATAAAATGTATCGTGCGGCCTGTAAATAAAATACATGAAAACCTGAAGTCTTTCGTTTTCCCTCTCTGGTTGTCAGACAGCATTTCAAAAGAGCTCTGAGTTTAACTGAGGTGTTTCTGTAGTAGCCAAACAAATGTAATTTTCAGTGTGTTAAAATTCTGCAGGCTATTTAAAAAGTATTTAGTGCCTCACTAGTTGTTTTTTTTTAAAGGAAAACTGCAGCAACTGGCAGTCTGAGTGCTTGTTGCTGGAGCAGGGCTCCTGGTTAAGGCAGGAGCCCAGGTGCACTGCAGCATACTGGTGAGGCAGCAGAAGCAGGGTAGGGGGTACAGGCCTCTCCAGTGGGGAGAAGATGCTTTTGGCTCCAGCACCTGTTGCACAAGCTTTTTGGCATGGCAGGTGATGTTTTTCTTAGCTCTCTGTGCAGAGGTGCAGCTGGCTTTGCCCACCACTGGCTCTTTCAAAGGGAATGGTGTATATATACATTAGAAGTAAGAGGAAGCCAAACCCCAGGAGCCAGGAATTCTGTGTCTGACTGTGTGCACACTGCTGCTGAAGCACTGCAAATTGAGTATGGCTTCAGCAACTGCCCTTTGAATGCCTGAGGCTTCTCTGCTTGTGTCCTGCTGTACCAGCTGATCTGATGGGAACGTTTCCACTTGTCAATAAATGCTGTCCTTCCAAAGACAAGGCACTTGCCACATGTTTGGTACTCCTCAACTCCAGGTAAGGCAGACTACTGCTGCCACCATTTCAGTTACTTGGTGTTGATAAAGTCAGAAGATGGGCAGTGAAGGTGCAGTGGAAAGTTATGGGGGCCAGCAAACACTGGTTATTATTTGGCCTTAGGCTGGCAAAAAGTACAGCTGTAACCCAAAGCATCTTCTCATTTTTGAGACAGTGCTTTGGCAGCGGCTATGATTAGAGCCTGGATTTTGCTTCTGATAACCAGTTCAGGCTGGAGTGCATTGAACCAGAGTAATTTTGGTTGGAAAAGACCTTTTAAGATTATTGAGTCCACAGAGGCTAATGCTAAACTACGTCCCTTGGCATCATGTCTCTGCATCTTTTAAAACACCTCCAGGGATGAGGATTCAGGCACCTCCCTGGGAAACCTGTTCCAGTCTTTGAGAACCCTTTCATTGAAGAAGTTTCTTCCTAATACAGTGTTGGCTTGAACATAGCAGGCAGTTGCTTGAAAGTTTCTAGTTTTCTGCTGCTGCTTTTCTCATGAAAGCTGCTGCTGCAACATGATGAAGTTGGTTCTGGTTTATGTGAGACTATGAACTAGTAGTTGTGAAAGGTGCTGCATCCCGTTTGTTTAGCTTTCAGTTCTGTAGGGCCATCAAGCTGTGCTAAAACGTACCAACTGATTTTCTGGTGAGAGCTGTACATGAATCAGTATCTTCAGCTGCAGATAAATGGTGTCATGTGAAAGAGGAGAGACGCAGATAGCTGCAGGACAACAGCCTGTACCAACACAGAGCAATGAATGTGTCCGTAAAATCAGCGGCAAGAAACAAAGCATCTCGTGTGACAGCTATGAATTGTTGCCTTTTAGCTTTGAGGCACCCATGGAGTTCTGCAGAGAGTTCTGTTAAATTGGCTGAACTGGGATTAGCTCACTTCTATTTTAAGGAACGTCTCTTAGCCCTGAGAGGCCATCTGGATGGAGGGGATTATAGCTACCAAAGTCCCCCATCACGTGGCAGAAAACACATGTCACAGCTCTTGGCAGGGACAACAAACAAGGGGGGAGAGCTTTGTTTGACAAATGAGAACTGTTTCTTTTCCCAGTCAACTGCCTTCGTGTCCATGGAGCTCGAGGGTTTTGCATTTAAAGCTGCTTGCTCATTATGGCTTATTTGGGGTGTTTTTTATTGCCTGTGGAGACAACTTGGTGTTACTGAACTCAGGAAGAACATTGGGTCTGAGCCTGTGGTAATGTTTTCTTTCCTCAGGTGTTCCAGCCCGTGCTAATGGGCACCACTTGGATTGCTTTTCACAGTGTGGCTCTGATTCCACTGCAGCCGTTCCTCTGTGGCTACTTTGGACATTCCATTGACACAGCAAAGTCTCATAACATGATGAATGTGTCTTTAATAGGACTTCTTGCAAAAAGGCTTTGTGAAGAGGTTTTTTTCAGTGCTAGGAAATACAGTGCAGAGGAGAAGTGGGTGGCAAGGGGAATACTTGAATGTAAGCTTTACAGAAAGCAGCTTGGGAGCCTGTGGTACTCGCAGGTAGATCTGAGAGCAGTGTGCTGCCCATAAGGTAACTCAGGAAGATAACTGGTTTCTCTGGTTAGTATTTGACTTGTGCAGGTGTGCATCTCTGCTCTACTCCCTGCTATGTGCTAGGATATACTAGTAGTTGCTAGAAGATGCAGTTGGAAGCAGGTGTTGCATGTGCAGACCTAGCACGGGAAAGAGCATTTTTTCTTCCTCCTAGGTCTTTTCATGCCCATTTCACAAATGTGTAAAACATGTTAGCAGGTTCTGGCATGGGAGAAGGACTGCTTCTCCTGCCTTCCAAATGTTTTCTGAGAAAATCAGTAGATGAGAGCTGGAAACAATCTAGAAGTGGTTTGTTTGGGCTACAAAGCAGTGTCTTCATGTTTCCATTAGCATTGCTGCTTCTGCTTTGAGTGCAGAACTCTGCAGACTGCGACCTTGCAGCACACATAGTGGGGCCCATAAATGCTGCTAAGTGTCTTTAGTGGGTGTTGGAGGGACAGAGTCCCAAAACTACGTGGCAAAACCCAACCAGAGCGTATCTGGTTTGTTCATTTCCTCTTCAACTCTGACTGCATGGAGCCCTTCTCTTGACAGGATGATACTGTGGCTGGTGCAGCCCCTGTGCCCTTCTGGCATGTGGTCCATGCAGGGCTAGTGTGTTTTGCACTCCTCTGATGAGGCCAGAGGGATGAGAAGCAACAAGGAGGTGATGCTCTGTCATGGCAGGGGTCTGGAAATGCTCAGAGATATGAAGACATTGCAGCATTGGTTGGTTTTGATTCAAGCTTCCTTCGTGGAGCATCTGGAATGTTTGGATCCAAGCCTCAGGTGTGCATGTGTTTGTTTCCAGTTGGAATCATTGTTTGCCTCCTGGAGTAGTTGTCCTAGTGTCACTGGTTCAACAATGGTACAATTTCCAGGTCATCCCAGGGTCTAAACCACACAGCATCCACCAGGTTCTTGGGAAGCTTTGTGTCCCTTCTGGACTGGAGTCCTTGCCTTTAAGACAGGGAAGGCAGTGGCTATCTGGCTGCTCAGGCACCTTCCTGCTTTCTACCCTGCTACTGCAGAACAAAGTTTAATTGTGACCTTTTATTCGAAAAACCTTTTTTGTAAAAGTCATTGCAGAGTGAAAAAAAAAGACTGAGAACTACAGAAGGTATGGGAAATGAAGAGGAATCTATTAATGATGTATCTGAGAAGGCAGGTAGTAAATAATGGTTTAAAACTTATCTGCAGATGGTCTGGTGAGTCCACATCAGGAAAGTATTACTCTAAACCTGGCAGACTTTATTAGAAGCTGTGTATGCTTTTCTCCCCAGATTGCTTCTCCTTATGGATTGCAGATCCTGCTCTGAGCCTCCCAAGCAAGCACATACAATTATGCAAGATAGTGAAAGAAGACATGCAGGTAGGAGTAATAACTTTTATTTGCAAAGTGTACTTGCAATTACAGTCTTGCCTTTTGGGAACAATGACCACAAAACCCCCGAATTTCACAAAGTTTGCAGGTTTGTTCTATCAGAAATTCAACCTTATTGCAGCTTCTCACATAAGATAAACTAGAGATGGTCTCCTCCTTTAACTGACCTCCTGAGATTCCAGTCTGGGTTTGGTAGTTTTGTTTTGTTGTTTGGTTGAGTTTTTTAAGTACAACATTTAAGTCTCAACCGTAAGATTGCAAATTCTTTGCTGACATCCAGGGAACCCTTCTGTGTGCTTTACTGAGGCTCTTGTCATTCTTGTCATTGTCATTCTTGTTGCTACCATGCAGCCTCTCGACTCTTCCATCTCTCAACTCCTGTATTGAGGTTTCAGCATGACAGAGCATTTGTATTCTAAAAATTATTACCTTCTGCCCTTTGTTATGGGGGGAGCAGTAAATCGGAGCATCGCTTTGCACCCAAAAGGCCAATGGCATCCTGATGTGCTTTAACAAGAGTCTGTCCAGCACATTGAGGGAGGTTCTCTTCTCTCTCTACTCTGCCCTAGTGAGGCCCTGCTTAGAATGTTGCATTCAGTTCTGGGCTCCCCAGTTCAAGAGGGTCAGAGATCTACTTGAGAGAGTCCAATGGAGGGCTACAGGGATGATTAAGGGACGGGAGCGCTGTCTTATGAGGAAAGGCTGAGAGCCCTGGGGCTGTTTAGTCTAGGGAGGAGAAGACTGAGAGGGGATCTAATCAATGTTTATAAGTATCAGAGGGCTGGGTGTCAGGAAGGGACGGGGACAGCCTCTGCTCACTTGTGCCCTGTGATAGGACAGGGAGCAATGCATGGAAACTGCAGCAGGAGGAACTTCTTCAGGTTAAGGCTCATAGAACACTGGAACAGGCTCCCCGGAGAGGTTGTGGACTCTTCTTCAATGGAGAATTTCAAGACCTGTCTGGATACGTTCCTGTGCAGCCTGCTCTGGCAGGGGGGTTGGACTTCTCCCAGAGGTCCCCTCCAAACCCTAACATCCTGTGATCCTATGACCTGACAGGTGAACTCTAGACATGAACTTGTGGATTATTTCTTTGTTTTGAAGCAGGGAAAGTTTATTACCATACACTTCAGAATACTGTCGCATTTTGCGTTCCGATTCATTCATCTGAAAAGCTGAACCACATTTGTCTCCAGGAGCTGTGAGCAGGTGCTTGGCCAGATTGAGCATCTATCAGTTGTGGAGATAGTGGTTATTTAAAAAAAAGGTGTCATGAAATTAATGGCTAATAGAGCTAAGGACTGGCTTAGTCTGTGATAATTGCTTGAGAATCTTCCACTGGAAGGGGCTACACTTTTGATTACAGTGCAAATCATTTCCATGTGCAGTGGAATGCAACAGTACAAGTATCCCTCTCTCTTTCTTAGGAGGCTGTGACCTCCACTGCTGTAGTGTTGAGCATGAAAACTGAGACTTACCTTAGCCTGAAATTGTTCTTGCTGTCACTGTGGATTTTAGTTCAGATAAAGGATGAAAACCAAACCCCTGCTAACTTCAGCAGGGATTTCCATTTCATTCTCTAATAACAGAATTTCCCTTTTGAATAGAATTTTGATTTTTTTTTTTTTTCATAAAACTGCCTTCCATTAAAGAAAATTATGTATAATTTGGCACTTATCATGGCCACGGAGGAGCTGAAAGGAAGATCTCTCTGAGAGCTGTGAACCACACATATGTGTGGATTATCACAGAAAACAAGTTCCAAGTCCTTGCACCCTAGTGATGTAAGAAATGGATTTTTCTTTCCCTAAGAGAAGTATTTCTGAGCCTACTTACACTCTCTACAGCAAATCTGAAAGGTACTCAGGAAAAATAAGTGACTTTGCAGATTTTTATTGAGACCTGGGACATTTAATCAATAGCTACAGCAGACACAGAGATGCTCCCAGAATGAAATTGCTGCCTTGCTGCTGGCATCCCTCCTCCCAGGAAGATGCTTGCTTTGAAAATGTTACTGATGAACCAGCTTCAGGAAATGCAATAGGGAGGGCAAAACTCAATGGGTTCTCTTCTGCAACTAAATAATGATAAGGTCTGACCAAGACACCTTCACTAGTGTGTCTCCTTGTCAGAAGGTGCTGCAGAGGAATGTCTGCAGTACTGATGATCCTCCCCAGAGCCAGGAGGGACACCAAGCATTGGATTGTTTCAGGATGCTTTAATAGGAACAGACAGTGCACTGGTAAAGGCACACACTTTGATCTTGATGCATCAATAGTTAGAGTAACAGCAGAACCTTTTTCCTTCTGCTCCTTGGAAAGATTACAAGGCTGAGAACAGTTGCTCCACAGCAGATCTTCTGGCTGTTTAAATTTTGTTCTGAAGGAACTGCGTCTGGGCTGAACTGTCTGTTTAACATGACAGTAAATGATTAAATATACTGAATAGGAAAAGTCCTTGTGCACAGAGATTGATTTTTGCTGCTGATAGAATTCACTTCCCTTGGAAACACACAGCTGCTTTCTTGTCATTCATGGACTGCAATGTGTTCTGTGGCTGCTGAAGGGATAGTACCTGATTTTATGCTTTCATGAGGTAGTTTTATTCCCTCCAGCTGGGTGCACTGTCAACAAGGATATGCTGACTGGAAATAGGAGTATTTAAGAGATGTCAGGAAGCTACTAGGAAAAAGAGGGATCAAGATGACACTGTTTTCTCACACTCCTTTCCTACACACTTTTTCTGTTGTCTTCTCCATAGCTTTGTCCCTGTCATTGCAGTGTTTGGCAGAGATGTGAGCACAGCTTGTTTGCATGTGCAGAAAAGGAATTTTTCTTAACCTTCACAGAACAGGATGACCACCACCATAGGGACAAATGTGCCTTGTACAGCTCTCACTGCACATCCCACAAGGCCCACCAGCCACTCAGACAAAGCAGGCTGGTTTAGATGAGCATGCACTTTACTTGTTGACAGCATCTCCAGTAACGTAAACCAAAAGGGCCTTTAGTGGACTGGGTGTGCTGGGTGGTAGTGCAGCATCGATTCCAGCAACCCCTCCAGCAGAGCCCTGAAGGGTGGATCAAGCCTATTCCAATGGAAGGGGCAGGAAATGCAGATTTATTTCCAGAGAAGGCCTAGGCAGAAAAGCCTTAACATATGGCTGATGTACATACAGTTCTGGCAAAAGAAAAGGGAAAAGAGGCAACAAAAAAATTGCTGGAGTCTGTTTCTTTCTCACGTCACAGCAGTGAGGATGATAGGCTAGAGGAGAGCCAATGTATAAAACATTCAGCAGTTATTCTGAGAGGAAATTAAACAGTGGCAGGGAAGTGCAACCAGATGCAGTAAATACCCTGAAAACAGGGTTTTAAAATTTCTTTAAACAAGTTTGCTATGTACTTGGAGCTTTGAAAGCTATTCTAAGTAGAGGAACACTGCTGGTAGGGTAGGCTGCCTTCAGCTTCAGCAGGGACATGGTTTGGCAGCTCACTAATTTGAAAACAGTCACATCAGTCTCTCAACCTGTTGCCCAAGATGAACATACACCTGGAAATAAACAACCAAGTACCTTTCTTTGGTGTAACTTAACTGCCATAGCAACCAGGAGGCTACTAACAATTTACAGGTAAGAGAAATAGCTTCAGGAGTGGAATGGCAGGTAATCAGTAGACAGACCCTTGGTGCCAGCTCAAGTTGTACAGTGGGACCACTTGCAGGTATTTGTTTCATTTCACTTTCTGGACAATCCTCAGGATTCTCAAATGCAGTTTTATCTCAGCTTAAAGAGGAAGTGATGGTGAATTGAGACTTATGCAGTGATGCTAGGCTGTGCATGTGAGCTCTGTCCTGGTGAGACCACATCTGGAGTACCGTGTCCAGTTCTGGGGTCTCCGGTTAAAGACAGGAAAATACTAGAGAGGGTCCAACAGAGGGCTGTGAGGATGATTAAAGGACTGGACATCTGCTTTGTGAAGAAAGGCCAAGAGGCCTGAAGCAGAGAAGACTGAGAGAGGATCTTCTTCTAGATTATAAATATCTGAAGGGTGGGTGTCAGCAAGAAGGGGCCAGGCTCTTTGTAGTGGTGCCCTGTGATAGGACAAAGGGCAACGGACACAAATGAGAATACAGAGGTTCCACCTAAACGTACGGAGAAACTTCTTTCCTGTGAGGGTGATGGAGCCCTGGAGCAGCCTGCCCAGAGAGGTTGTGAGGTTTCCTCTAGAGACTTTAAAACCCTTCCTGGATGCTTTTCTGCGCAGCCTGCCTTAGGTGATCCTGCTTCGGCAGGGGAGTTGGACGCAAGGCCCCTTCCAACCCTTGCTATTCTTTTAACTGTAGGAACAGTAACAGGGTAATTCCCAACATCTACTGAGGGAATCCAGCTCACAGCCATATTTTACACTAACCTAAAACTCTTCATTAAGCCACAGGAGGTAGTGGTTTGCTTAAAAAAAAAAAAAAATGCTGCACAACTGCTACTTAGAATGCAATGCCTGTCGATACTGCTCCCCAGCTGACAATCAGTGCTTTATAAAGCTTATGTTTGCTCAGTTATTTGTGGTTTGTGCTGTGTAGTCATCCACAGAAGTTGTCAATTAGCTTGATTTCCTCCCCTCCTTGTTTCAGCATTGGCTTGTGTGATGCTTGAAAAGAGAACGATTTGCATCAGCATGCAGAAGGGTTTGTTATTAGTATTTATGTTAATAGTTGCCTCAACATGTTCAGCATCTGAACTCTGAGGAATGCAGACTACAAAGATTCAAAGCCAGAGCAAAACACTTGCTGACTGCACACTAACAGCTGTTAACTATGCTGACTACACAGCAATTAGGTTGTGGCAAAATACATATGGCTACCAGGTTTAAGCCTATTTTAACAGAGGGTCAAGCAGCTTGATTACTGTTGCCCATGACAGCAGGGTGGTGCCTTCAGAGTTTTGGTGCAGTCCAGGTGAAATTAACTGCGTTAAAAATTTCAACCTGACATGATGTCAAATTCTTTGCCTCCTAAGACGCTGTCACTGGTAGATAAATGAAAGAGCAACTTAAATTCCCTTATCCTTGACTCCAATAACCTAGTGACTCATGGAGGCTTAGAAAATTGAAAACCCCAGGAGGTGTGTTGATAGGTATGTGGGAGGGAAGAGGTCTCATTCGTTTGTCCTGGTTAAAATCCCATTCTAGCTGCAATCTGGAAATGGGCTAACACAGGTTACACTGCATGGCAAAAGATGTACCTCTCATCTGGCACTGCACAGACCACCTTTAGTTTTCCACCTGCAAAAGCTCTGACCCTGCTGGGTGAACTGTGCTTGCCAGGTCTAGGAAGTGTTAAGCGCCATCAAGTAAGAGAAAAGGAGCCTCAGAGCCTTTTGAACTATGCTATGCAGCCACCACCACCTGAGCTGCCATCAATTGACATCTGAATGGAAGTAATTTTTTTCTTTTTTTCCTTTCTAGAGGGAAAAAATCCAAAGTATAAATTTAAGATACCCTCTGCACTCCTATCACTGTTACCTGGAAAACATTAATACTCAGAATTAAGCAAGTTTAACATTTGAAAGTGATTTCCCTGATAGAATTTGAAGGTACAACTTTTTTACTGCCAAAAAAATAGTGTGAAATGAAAATGCAGGAATACTTGACTCTAAGAAATAGAGACAGAACCTTAGCACAGCCAATGAACAGGACACACTTTCACAACCCCAGACAAAACTTCCAGAGGTACAAATAGCTTGCTTTAACAAGTTAGTAGCACCATGATGCTGGGGAAGGATTATTTACAAGGTCCTGCAATGACAGGACAAGGGGCAATGGGTTTAAACTGGCAGAGGGGAGACTGAAACTGGATATTAGGAGGAAGTTCTCTGAAGTGAGGGTGGTGAGGCACTGGAACAGGTTGCCCAGGGAGGTTGTGGCTGCTCCCTCCCTGGAGGTGTTCAAGGCCAGGTTGGAGGAGGCCTTGAGTGACCTGTACTAGTGGGAGGTGTCCCTGCCTATGGCAGGGGGTTGGAATTAGATGATCCTTGAGGTGCCCTCCA
The DNA here is from genome assembly GCA_013396675.1 of Eubucco bourcierii. NCBI lineage: Eukaryota > Metazoa > Chordata > Aves > Piciformes > Ramphastidae > Eubucco > Eubucco bourcierii. The sequence goes on from VWZE01004432.1 coordinate 542,978, forward strand.
ACCTCACCATGCTATGATTCTATGAAAATGAAGTTGATCGATAATCTGTGTCAACAGAACTTTTCCCTTTTGACAGAGAAGAGGTCAGATGCTGATTTGGCAGCTTTGGCTGATGTTCACATTACTTGGAGTTACTGCAAACAAGTCAGGCCTTCTCCAGAATTAAGGTAAGAACAAGACAAGCCACATAGTTGATGAGGCTGTGTAAGAATTCTTCTTGTGTTAAGAATTATTGCTGTGTAAGTTAGTTAATTGTTGAGAAATCCTCCTTTCTGTCATCTTAGGGAGCATGGTGGTATTTTTTCAGCTCCTAGTTTAAAAACCCATTTTGCTTGCAGTATTGGGTATAGGTGATGCCAACTGTAATGATGTCCCTAGTGATGTGGTCTATCTTGCACTGTGCAAAACAAAGTTTCCAGCTCTGAATCTGAGCTGCTCAATTTTTGTCCTATTAAAGGAGAAGAAAATCTCTTTTTATAGCAGCAGTGGCAGCAGCATTAAACATTTCATAGCTCCTCTTAATCACAGATGTGACTTTTTTGTAGAGAGATGTTTACACTTTTAGTTCAGAAGAGGAATGTGCCACAGTCAGTGAGCAAAGGGCAGTGGAATTCACCTGTGATTTTACTGGAGAAGAGGCTCTGCAACAGATCTAGGAGTTAAAGCTGGAGACTACAATTTATAACACTGGTAAAATTGAAAACCCAGCATGTGCACTATGCAAACCACTGATGTGGTTTAAGATGCTGCAACCTACATAGAGCTGGTGACACAAAATGGCTGTTGGGCTCAAAACGCTGTCCCAGCCCCACTGCCCTGCAATGGCAAGGAACTAGGGGTAACCTGTAGAGGAAGGGTAGTTTGATCACCCTGGTCTAGCACCAGGCATTTGCCCAGAAGTCTCATTTTTCTAGTGTCATAGAGGCAGTAATGAGATGAAGCTCTTTCAGACAGATTTGATGCTTTAAAGATTATATCTAGGTTTGAGGTCTAATATTCAAGAGGCTGTAGTTTTCTGAAGGGTGAAATTCAGGAGTCCAGGTTGAGAAAAGCTTTTTAATGTCAGCTTGGCACATATTTTAATGAAAGAGCAGAGAACTGAACTGATTCACTCTTTGTCTGGTGAGGCATGTAGATGAAATGTTAGTGTAGGCAAAAAAAAAAAGTGATCTAATGCCTGAGAGCTAGAACTACACTGCTAAGTGTTAACACAACTTGGTGATTCCTCTCTTGTGGTGCAAGATGCTTGAGCCAACTGGCACACAAGCTTCTGAAAGCCTAAGCTATGAAAATCATTACATGGTTCTTCACCAGTCGGCATAGGCAATCCTCTTTTCTCCCTTACTTCAGGGAGGAGGGGAGCAAGGCAAGCACCAAGACTCGGGGAAAGGAGAACAAGTCTTTCTCTTCAGAACTTAGAATGGTGTGAGAAAAAAAAAAAAGAGGAATTCATTGCAAGACAGTCTTGGCTTACTTATGAATTCAGCTTCACAGCATTTGCTAAACAGAGCAGTTTATTAGAGAGCTAACAAAAAGCACTGGCAGAGAAATGGATGATACAATTTTTGAAGCGTAAAGTTTAGGTATTTACATATCTTGGTTGCATGAGTAAATCCTCTAACATCAGTGATTACTCAGAAACCCAAACAGCCTATAAAACCTGTTCTTTAAAGAAGAACTACTTTATTTGTAGACTTTCCCTGCTCCCCCCTCAGATATCTCATTAAGATACTTTATACGAAGTGATGAGCACAGAAAGATGTCCTTAACAGGAAAAGAAAAACCTGCCTGCAGAAGGAGGTACCTGTTCAGAACAGAAGAACCTCCCCTGCAAAGTGTTCCCAGTTTTGACATAAGAAATCAGTCCCATTGCCTTACTGCTAATTCTCAAGAGCAGTAGCTCAACACAAATACTTTTAATCCAGTTTTAAAGTTTAACATTCTAAATCGTTATACAGTTTTAATGTAAAATGGTATGTACAAAGAAGGAATGAATATTCCATACTAAAGCTGCAGAGAAACCCCCAACCTAAGCTCTGTGAAGTACTGCACCACACAGCTTGGGGCACCTCCCCACCTCCTGTGCTGCTGTTACACAGACCTGTACTCTGCCGACTTCAGCTGTCTGGCTGCGATGTCAGCACAGGGCACTACCAATAGAGTTTACTGTTCAGCACGGCAGCAAACAGCAACAAATAAAACTAAACTGTTGCTAGAAAAGAGCTAGAAACTTCACATTTGGTTGTAAACTTCCTTTACAACCAAATGTGAAGTCAGCTGGACTGGACAGACACACAGCACCAAGATCACAGAACAGAGAAATACATCAATGCAAGACTTGTGAAAAGGAGCTAAATGACTTACCTTAAAATCTAAGGAGTCTGTCGAACAAAGAACAGTGCTCATATTCTTAATGTGTTTGCTACAGAGCAATCCCCCTTTTAACAAGACACTGGCACTATTTTGTTTTGTGGAGTCATGAAGAAAAAGGCTGTGTTTGTGCTGTACTTCTTCCCATCAAATGGCACTTCCAGAGCCAGGCTGCAGAAGTGACAGATCCTATCTCCATTAGAAACATGTGGGTGAAGCCAACGTTTGCCATATGGGAAAAAGAGAAGCACTGGTGAGCGCTTACGCTTCCCGGATGTCGGAGCAAGAGCCAAAGCTTAACCTGGCTTTATCTACATCATACTGATCATTCTCAACACGTGTTCACGCATTTACAGCTTATTCAACAACGACATTTTGCAATCTTACTGTAATTGCAGAATTTCTCCTAGAAGCCAGAGAGGTGGAGTATGATGAGGTTAGGAAGTTTATTGCATCTACGTTTTAATTCCTTTCCGGTTCTTGACCAAATTGTTGGAGTCTTTAGCAGTACGATGTGCTTAGGATTGTTGGGTCATATCCTGCAGTGCACTGGAGCAGCAGCTTAACAGATGACATTGTGAGAGGCCTGCATTAATTAAAAAATGCTTCAAGTCTGTTTCCTCAGTTCTCTTCCTGGAACATTTACCTTCGTTGATGTCTGACACTCAGTTCCAGGAGCCAGAGACTGGCTTTGATCTCTGGCTCAAATGCAATGCCCAAGTGGAAAAATGCATCTCTGCACTGTGCAAGGGCAGCTGATGTTGGCTACTGTATAAGCAGTCCCAGCTCTAACCATTTCTCTTTTCTCATCAACCTTTTTCCTTTCCAAACCCAGTTTCTTCTCACATCTAACTGGGAACGCTCCATAGCGTTGACCACTTTAGTAAGTGGCTCTTTTCCCAAGATCACCAAACACTGTGAAAAGTAAACTGCACTGAATTATGAGGGAAACAGTAACAAAATGTGACTCAGTTAAGCATCCTGGCACTGCTTTACAGCACCTGAGACAGTTCAAAAAAAAAAAAAAATCAAAAGAAAAGAAAACTTCATGCTTCACTTTTGACTATGACATTGAATCTATTTATGAATTCTAAAGACTATATACAACTTGTCTGTTTTGCTGGTACCTGTTGCAGCTGCCATTTAAGGCATAGTCTGGATCCTAGGATGAAGACTTTATTGTTCTTGGTATCAAGCAGGCATTATGTTCTCAATTCTCTGAACAGCCTTTTGGGTTACAGAACTAAAACACCATCATCAAATGGGGGAAGACAAAAGTAACATAGGCTCCACTTGTACATTTCAATGTGTTAAAAAATGGAACTGCTCCTGAATGACACCAAGGCAGTTTATACAGGACTACCCTACCTCAGCTAAAGAAAAGTTACAAAGAACAGTCTAATGTAACTCCCTCTCCATTTTTCAGGAGTACAAAAATATGCTTTCTGTGAAGCAAGAAAGAAGCTTAAAACAAAATACACCTTTTGAAAGCTGAACTAATGCTTTTGTTGTTTAACTGAGTTTTCACACTCTACTTACTGCTTAAAAGCCAAGATAAAAAAACAAATAATGATAGGTTCAACAAAAAATTGGAATTTTACTGCAGGCTTAACATGGCATATTAAGAGCATGCCTGCAGATGGAACTATTTCTTATTTAGTCTGGATCATAATGTTTACTACTGCATTTATGAATGGATTTTCCACATACAGAATCTAAAAACCTTCCATTGTTTTCCTCTTAATTAGGAAAATATAGCATGCATACACAAAATAAGACTTCTCAAGGCAAAGCTGCCTGCCACAGGTAAAAATAAAAAAAAAAACAACTTTAAAAACATTGAAAAATCCTGTGCAGGTAGAAAACCCCAAGGTGCTGTACATGTACCCATGTCTACTGTGTAATGAACTGTCACTTGTTCTATGCTGGTCTGACAGGTGGATCCACAAAGTACAATTACATTTACTTTGTCTTGATGTTTTGCGTGCTCCTTAGACCTCAAATGCCACTGAACAGCCTTGTTACTATAACCCAGAAATGTCTAATTTTGTTCCAAGCAAGGATTGGGGATTTTTGTTGGGTTGTTTTTGGGTTTGTTTTGGTTTTTTTTTTTTTTTTTTTTTTTTTNTTTTTTTTTTTTTTCCTTGTAGCTACAAAAGCAAATTATTATGGAATTACATTTGTGACTCAGGAGCTAGTTCCAACTTTCCAAAGACAACACACTTGTTTCCTGAGATGGCTAAAAGTCACATTTCAACTTCATGTCATGCTCCAGGTAACAATTCTATGCACAAAATCAGCATGCAAGCACGTTGACAGAGTCACCTCATTGCACTAGTACTGTCTGTGTTCACATGGACACCTTAACAAAATTATCTTCTAAAATAATCTTTATACATTACAAAGCAAGGATTTACAAAACTTCTGGTTTATTTCCAAGTTATTTAATTCTAAAAATGTTGAAACATTTTAAAAAAAATATCATTTCCTAATGGAGTATACAATAAAAAGCTGACAACCTGGCATGGAAGAGGTAAAATATATGGAAACTTTTGTTTTTTTTTTTTTAAACAGTTACAAATCAGTCGCTGGTGACTAAAGAACATTTTGTTCTTCAAAGCTGGTAGGCACTTCCTTGGAGCCAGAAATATAAGTTTTCCTACCACTCCTTTTTTCCTCTCATACATAAAAATATCCAATGCAGGAAAAAAAAAAAAAAAAGTAGAATAAAAGGATGGACATGTGATCAAATAAAAGCATTACCTAAGTTCTTGGTTATTGTTCATCTTGTGTAAACGTAAAGATTTCTGTCCCAGAGTTTTCCTGACCAGGTGAAGTTGTTATTTGGCCTTTCAGAAATGTTAGCTGAAATACCTCCCTTTTTTACCAGTGTATGTTGTTTGCTCACTGCTGTATTGCTGGTTTATGTCTGTAACAGAAACTGGCTCTAGGCCAGCCCATGGGTCCTCAAGCATTGAAGGTCTGTAATAGTTTTCCACATCATTAGACACTCTTTTCTCTCTGCCATGCGGTGTACCAAATGGAGTAGATGTCCTGGGTGATCCCTTTGGAAGAAAACCATCAGGTAAAGAAACATTTAATAGACTAATTCAAACTAAAAAAAAAAAAAACAAAATAAATAGTTTCCTTGTAATGTAGCAGAGTTTTGAAGCTGGTTATTAATGATAATGACTAAGTTTTACTTCTGTCTTCCTCAGAATATATTATTATACTTTTAATTAAGTGTGATGATTTATTAGGGTAAGGAAAAAAAAAAAAATCTTCTCCAAAATAGTCATTTATGTCACTCTGGCCTCATGCTGTTTTTCATAAGCTGCCTGAGTCAATACCATGTCTAACTCACAAGCTGAACAACAAAACAGGAAATTAAGAGGCCGAGTAAGAGTTAACAATGTTTACATGAGCAAAGTCAGATATTTAGTACTCACAGATTGAACATAGCATTGTATGATGAAATTGGCTACAAATGACCTAAAAAACATAGCGGGGGAACCACCTTGTTTTAAGTAAACTGGTGTTCTGTGGAACTTGAGATTACCTCATCTGGGTGTTGGTACTCACTGATTAGGCAGATACTGCACAAAAGAAAAAGCTTTTGCATGGAGCTTTTGTATTTGATTTGTTTTTAAAGATAAAGGATAACCACAGTTGCTTCTGTAAACCTGCTACAAATCTGCAACTCAGAGAGGTATGACATGCAGGAAATCACTGTTTTCTTCCATTTGCAGTATTCATGGCTCTTCAAGTTCATCTCCCCCCAAAAATGAGGGTTTTGTCTAAAGCAGTATTTAATTTTTGTAAACAAAGTTAAACAACCTGTACTACAGATACACCATGGTTAGTCTTCAAACGTGTCTGCTGCATTCTGTATGATTACTACAGGACTCCTTGAAGCTGATCATTGGTATCTGATTTGAAGGAGGGTAAAAGCACTAAGGAAGGGCTCCCTCTTCTCTCTGCTCCAACTTTCTGGGCCTGAACCTCTTTCAAAAATATGCTGTGGCAGAAGCCTCTGTGTGTGGTCTCACTAAGTGCTTTTCTAAACTCCTATAGCTTGACTATAATGGGGTCCAAACGAGGGAGCATCCATGTCTCATTTACAGGGCACTTGTTCCTAACAATTCATCATAATACAAGTAGGTAGGCAAAGCTACAGACAGAGCATGTCTTTCTAGTTTTAGAAAGTATCACCATCTGAGGCCAATGCTCCTAAATTACTCACAAGCTCTGCAGAAGGAAAGCGCAGAAGATGAAATGGTGAGACTGGATTGAAACTTGAGCCTTTTTTGTCAGGTTTGTTATTTAAGACCAAGAATGGAGCCTGCTGACCTGAAACAATTCTCAGTAAAACCAGAGGCAAATGGATTCTTCCATATTCTTCTGCTCTATTTCAGGCAGGCTTTTGAATTAAACACCTAATTGAATATCCAAAGAATCATCTTCTGGAGGGAAATGAGACATCGGTGACACAAGCTGTCCCTCTAGAATCTGCAGCAGGAACCCCACATCCTTTGCCTTTTCAGCAGGCAGAGAGGTTAAGCAATCTGTGTAGGCTTTCATACTGAAGGGGAGAGTCTTTGTGTTGAAGACAATGCATAGAGTTTGTGAGGAACTTTATTCCACCAACTCTGAGATTCTGCATCATAAAAAAGCAACGAAATACTATTTTTGAATGGAAACTTAGCTATGCAGTGCAGGCACTTTAAGATTTTACAGATCTCTCAAGACTGGGCTCCACTATTACACTTAAATCCTGAAAGTGTCAGTAAGAACACATGACAATTTTATCACTGTTTGTACTGCATGTGTCATTTGTCACAGTTACTCCAATATTGCTTAAAGCCAGCTCTAGATAAAGCTGGTATCATCTCAAGAACTGTCATCCCCATCTACACTGCCAGTCGCATGCCCCAACTCAAGCAGCTGAAAACAGTGTAGCTCACAGAACCTGCTGCTGACAGCTCTCAGGAAAAATACTTCATATAAATTAAACCTTACAGTGCAATGCAAAAACTTTAAAATGCCACCCTATTCTCTCAACAGATGCTCTCATTTCTGCTTAAAGGAGCCTGAGCTTAGTTCTTTTAAAGACAGTATTTATTTTCCCTACTCACGTCCCATGTGTGTGAATAAGGCAGCTTCAATGATGTAAGACAACACAGGCAAAGTAAAAGCACATGGCACTTCACCGCTGTGCTACAGAAAAACGATCAAAGGAAGGTACATACAAGGAAAAGAGGCGTTTGATGCAGTTTTGGGTGGTGCTTAATTTTGTCTCTACCTTAACACAATAGAATATGAAAAGGAATAAATGTACATTCCTGTGAGTCCTTCCCAACGGGCCCAGGGCACTCTTCCCTTTCTAATCACACAGCTGCCTGAGCTGGGATCTACTCATCCTCTCTACTGGGGGAAAAGAGATGTTGCCCAGGGCGATGCAAGTCTCGCTCTCCCGTGAAAATCGCGGTGGCAGGAATGGATGCTGCGCCATTCTGCAAGCTCTGGGCGTGCTGTCTCCTGCGGGCGGCGGCCCCGGTTAGCAGCAGCAGCAGCAGCCGCCGCCGCCGCCTCCCTCCCGCTCCCGTCCCGCAGTGCAGAGGCGCAGGGCTGTCTCCCTTACCGCCCTGCCCCATACCTGATAGTGCCTCTGGAAACCCCCGGGCGAGCGCTTGTGCTGCTGCGGGTGCAGAGGAGCTCCAGCCGGGGATTTGCCGCCGAAGGGTGTCGGGTATCGTGGGCTGACGTTCTGCGGCCTGCGCGGGGTCTGTCCCCCCGGCGAGGGGTTCCCGCACCGCCCGCCGCCCCCGTGAAAACTGTGGCCGTGGGGCGAGTGGCCGCTGCCGTAAGGCCCAGGCCGGTGGCCGTAGGGCGGCGTGTGGTGGGGGTTCCCGTAGCCCCGCGGCGAGGGCGGCATGGGGCCTCCGCCGGACGGAGGGCTCCGGAAGCCGGCGCCCGCGAACGGTGGCGTCGGGGGGCGGAAGCTCTGCCGATACATGGTCTTGGCCGCCGAAGCGCTGGCGGAGACGAATAAAACCTGCGCAACGGCCTTCCTCGGCACCCGCCTCGCCGGGACAGCGGAGAGTCTTCTTTTTCTTCTTCCCTCCTGCCCCCGCTAGGCGGCTAGAAGGTTCCGGCCTCGAAACGTTCCGGGCCGGGAAAGGGGAGGCGGGGGCACCCAAGCTGGCCTCCAGCCGCCCTGGCTGACTGGGCCCGGGGAGTTAGAGGCGGACGGGTCTGACAGGGGCGAGAGCTCGGCCTCCGCTGGAAGCTGAGCTTCTTCACCGCCAGCCTGCCGCGCGGGCGGCCCTGACCATCGCGGCCGCGTTTCCTACCGGTACCCGGAGAGCAGGTCCCCACGGCGGCTGAGGAGTTGCCTGGAGATAGAGGTCGTGGAAGATGTGTAGTATCTCTGCCTGTTACATTATGAGGCATGGCGATAAACGTCGGTATCTGTAAACTGCGTGTGGTTGCCAGTGAATGTATGACCAGGTAGTACAGCTGATCAGAATCAACAAAACCAGCTGCCGTAAAGCAAAGAAAGTGTTCACCTGGAGTTCCATGGCACTTCAGACTCCTGTCTTGTGTAGCCTGTTAAGCGATGAGACTGCAAATCCTATGCATTTTATATCAGTCCCAATGGGAAACGTGTACCATGATACATGTTGAGAGAAATTTAGTGGAAAGGGAGTTTTAGCATCAGTTTGAGCCATCACCAATTCTGTAGTACTGCGGTAGTTCAGGCAGTGAAACCTATGTACACGAACTCAGGGGAAAATGCTCCCTCATACTTAGCAACAAACTCAGTTTAACTATGATACTTCCAAACATTCCTGCTATGTTCTCACCTATGTTAATACAAATTCTCAACAGCTCAGTAAGAAATGGTAAAGATTAACAGCATAATGAAGCAGTACTTGTTTTCAGGACGTTGTTTTGTATGAATGTTAAAAAGGGCTTTGAGAACAGTGACTAAAAGCCAATAAAACAGACAGAATGTTTCTCTGCTGTGTGGATCAGTCTTGCCTTAGCTGTTGTTTGGTTATTTTCTGTGTGTGGATTTGTTTGCTTGGTGGTGGTGTTTTGTTTGTTTGTTTTTGAATTAGTGATAACTAACTTTATAGTTTTTGTGAACTCAACTCTCCTTATGAAAACTACCCTTGCACATCAAAATGGAAAGAGATTAAACCTGTTGGCTTATTTTTTTGTGAGTCCTTTACCATTTTATCTTCTCTGGAAGACATAACAACAACAACAACCATAATAATAGTAGTAGTTATTATTCTTGTTATTATGCACACAAGGAAGACTATGTCTGCACATGACAGCTTTTCAGCAAAAGTATTGATTAATCAGTCCTATTCCTGGAAAAGAGCTGCATCTCATTTAAATTTACACTTTTCACACCACACAGATCAGATATAGATAGCATCACACACGTGTTCAGTTATACTTAGTTTTGCTGATTAACTAATTCTGTTTGACCAATCCTAATTGCTTCTAGGATTTTAAGCATCCATGTCATACTTTTCATTATATGGAGCGTGTTCAGCCAACAAAGATATCACGTAGAAAACTTTCTCTTTGTTTTCCCTGCAGCACTTCTGAAGCCTGTGCTATTCATGATGTTGATTTCCAAGCAGTCAATTTCAGCTGTTGTTGAGATGCAGCTGTCATCTTATCCTCACGGGATATTTCTCATAAATAATACTGAAGCTCTCTCCAGGCTTTTTGGGATTATTACAGAGCAAGGAGACACCATGGTGTTCCTGTAACAAGCCTTTTTTTTTCTGTCCCAACATAAAAAAAATAGCCTGAAAGTTCTTAGCTTGAAAAGAATGGCATAAAGATCAATTCAAACTAACCCTTCCATAGCCATATAGAACTATATAAAAAATAAAAGCCATATAGAAGATTTATCTTACAGTGTAAGTAATATTGCACCTTCAAAGAAACAGAGTAAAGATAAAAGGATCTACTTCCTGCTAGTGAGGGGATTTAATGGCATCCAACACAGCTGCCCAGTTTTAGGTGCAGAAAGCTGCTTTGGGGGCACTTTTATTCCACCCGGGAAGCGTTGGGTGTTACTGCCCACACACTCAGCTGGCACTACGAGTTTCTCGGCATCAACCACGGGTTAGATGGTGTAGCAAAACTCGCAAACGGTGTCGGACACCGCCCTGCCTATACAGCCCAGCTATCTGCACGCTAAGGATCGAAGGCCCCGTTTATAATTTGGACTAGGTTATACTGGAGTGAACTCGTCCCACCAGCGGGAACTCGGCACTCGGGACAAGGAAGGCTGAGACCGGTACCGGCCGAGAGGAGGCGCTGCCCCGTCCTACGCGCCGCCCCGGCCAGGGAGCAGTTTGACGCTCCTGCGGGTGCGGGAGGAGGGAAGGGGCGGTGGCGGGCGGCGCTTGCGCGGTGCGGAGCAAGGGGACACCTTTCCACGGTGCTGCCTGGGGCATACGGTGTTGGTTCCAGGGGTCGGCAGCGATGCTGCGCGCCGGGTTGGGAAGAAGCAGCTGCCTGTGTGGCGGCGGTTTGCGGAGGAGCCTGTGCCCCGCAGGTGCTGATGGCAGCGCTTCGCCGCGCTGCTCCAGAGCCCTGAGCGCCGCCTCTCCTAGAAACGGCGGTGGGGCGTGGGGCGGAGGCGATCCCCCGGCAGGTAGCCGCACCGCGCCCTCCTCCTTCTCCCTTCCCTCCCTCGCCTCGTTGGGTCTCTCTGCCCGTTAATCCCGCCGAGGTTTACGAGCGCTGCAGCGACTCCGGCGGTGCTCCGCGCCGCTACGCTGCGGGACCGGCGGGACATGAAACACCTAAGGGGGGCTTCTGTCGCCGTGGTCCGCCCTGTGGTCTCTCCTGAGGAGCAGATCGGGGCTGTACCGTGCCGCCAGCCGGGTGCTGAGTACACAGCCAGCCCCGCCGGCACCGCGGGGCCTGGGGGCGGTGGGCGCCGGTCGAGGTCGCTTCGTGCTGCGCTTGTGGTCGAGCCGGCCGCCTGTTCCTCGGTCCGCTGCTCGGCTCCGCTGCGCGGCGGGCAGCGGCAGAGCGGACTGCGGCTGGACCTTGCACAGGGGCTCAGGGCAGGGAGCGGGACAGCTCCAGCTGACGGGGATAGAAAAGCGCTGTGCTGTGCCTCGGTTGTCGCAGGCTACAAAACTCCCAACAGCTACTGTGGTTTTTTGCTTGGTTTTTTTTTTTTTTTAATTTCTTTTAAAATTTTTTTCTTAAAATTAAACCTAAGCTGCAACAAAGTCGCTTTTCTCTGGCTTTCGTATTTCTGTCATTTAATACCATATAAAAATACTAACTCTTGCGGTGATTGCGTGAGAATCAGAGCGAGTTTGGAGTTCTGTTTCCCAAGATGAAAGAGTCCAAGTTCATCCCAGGTTGAAATGCACCTGCTGAGAGGAAAGTCATTCACGGTAGTGATGGACTAGAGCATAACTTTGCTGCATGTATAAATTAAAAAATATCGATTGTGGAACCAAAACCGAGACGATAGACTGCCGGAGTGCTGTCCTCTGCAATTAGATGCAATAAGAATGGAATCTATTTGCTTCTCCTTAAATTGAATTGGCACAAAGGTTTTAAATGCACTGATCAGCTCTCGGTGCCCTCTTCTGTCACTTAGAGGAAAGCTTTTTGGGAGGCAGGCTACATGAAAATATCTGTGGAATGATCTCTGTTGATTGCTTACTCATTGTCACATTAGATTGACCCTGGGTGAACTTACTGAGCTTAACTGAAGAGTTTAATCAACCATTAAATCACTGAGAATGAACGGATCTATTTATGCATTGAAGTTATTTGTAAAAGACAGATATGACTAATTTACAGTAAATTCAACCATCATAGGAATAAAGAGTTTACAAATAGGGTGTAGTTAGATCTGGGTGAGTGCATTTTTCTTTCAATCATTGAATTACTGGAATAATTAAAGCAAAAAAAAAAGAATATATGAGTTTGCTTTGTAGAGAATTTAACTTCTTGAGATAGAATTCTAACAAAAAACGCTCTGCAGAGAAGAGTTCAACTTTCAGTATGTGCCTGATAGGATGCAAGTGAGGAAATTAAAACACGTAAAACCCCCAAACACACAGCCACCAGGAGATGCTTCTGGAGAATACCAATCAATTTTGATCTCTTCTGTGTGTGGTGTCTTCTTTGTTTCTTCTTGCTGCAATAAGGGGTTGGTAGTGCTCTGATGCTCGGGACCAGTGTACCAGAACTGCTGCTTCAATAGTCTAAAGGCTTTCTATTGTAATTATTTCAGCAAATTAGTGTCTAGTGGGAATGCAGATCTAGGTTGTCTGTGAATACCTGTGTTCTTCTAGTTTGAAGACTCTAACAAGTCTTTTCTTTCCTCAGGTTTACAAAAGCACATTTTTTATCTCTTTCTTGCATTTTCTGTCATTGTGGACATCAGTGTTATTTATCTGCATTAAAAAAAAAAATCACAATGGTCTGTTTGTCTGTGAAACAGCTGTGCTCTTCAGTCATCTTTCAGCAATAGAAGAATCCTAATCCATGATGGAGCATTAGATGTTATTATAACGTGAGTCACATGAGTGTAAGGGTTGATCAGCCTTAGTTAGGAATAAATGCATATTTTGAGGCTAGTCTTAACACTTTATAGGCTTCTTTAAGGATTTAAGCAACCCAGTTAGCCACAGCTGGAGAACCTGTTCGCTGTGAGAAGTTGCTGCTGTTCTGGTGGTGTGTCTGTGAGACATGTGAATAACATCAAATGCTGGCAGGGGAGGAGATGGAGTGAACCTTTGAGTAAGAGAACGCAGTTTTAAAATTCGTGGAGAGAATAGAGTAAGATGGACTCTTTTTGTTAACTAACATGATGTCTTTTTTTTTTTTTTTTTTCAGGGAGCTGTTCTTCTCTGTAAAGCTGTTGTTTACATATTTTCTGTAAACACAGAGTAGTGCCATTGTGAAGCAAATGGTGCACTTAGTTTCTTAACACTTGGCAAGCATATGCTTAAGCGTTTGCTCAGTTAGAGCCAGCTCGATAAAAATGAGGTTACTTGGAGGATCTGTGGTGTTAACCTGGCATTAGTACAGATATTTTCCAACACTTGAAATTTTCAACATCGATGAGAGGTGGCGACCCGAGTTTTCCTAAGGGCTTTGAAACAAGCAGAATACACGGGCAGTCCTCAATAAGCACATTTGCCACACATTGCTTGATCTGCATGCCGTATTAAAAGCTCAAACACCATTAAATTAATTTTCCTATGGAATAATTGAGGAAAACGTCACAAAGATAAAGAATGGGATGCAAGTGTTCTCATTGAGAACAGTACAGAGAATAAAAGCATTTGAGCAGGAGCCTTGAATTCCCAACGATGCTTCCTATCTCTAGCTCTGTTATTACACATATCCCTCTCTATCCATCTCCTTCATACCATGTATACAGTAACGTATGAGGGAGAGTTGTGGGGTTGGCTGGAAGGATGGTTTAGGTCTTATGGAGGGAGTGTGGAGCAGGTGACACAGGTTGCATGACTCAAGAGACATACCATGCAGTCCTGCATGCTTGAGGGACTGTGGATCTTTCCTCCTTTCTGTTCTGTAAGGAAATCTATACTTGAATTAATTGCATGTTTGTGTTGTGGTGTTTTTTTTTTTTTTCCCCATATTTTGAATCAAGAAGAGATACATACCACATGTAGTCTTGGGTCATTTTTGGGGGTGTTATTGGTTATTTGCTTGGGATTTTTTTGTGTGTGGTGTGAGACCACCTTTGAAATAGTAATGAAATTGCCATTCAAAGGGTGTAGTGGAATGTTTGTATCCTCAGCTGGAGTTAGCAGAACGTAGTATGAAGTTAATCAAGAGACAGTTGGCAACCTTGTGGTCTAGTCTAAAAGATTGCTTGTTCTAAGATGCTTATTGTTACTGCTATGTTACTTAGAGCTAATCAGGTTAGAAAGGGTGAGGGAAGAGAGGAAAGCATTGTGATTTCCTGCTAGTTGCCTTACACTTGCCGTTGAAAGTTAAAGATAGAATAAGTGTTTCCCTCATTCTTTTTTTTTTTTTTTTTTTCCCTCTTGTGTGATGCAAGTGCAGAAATCTACACAGGTCAACACACTCCATGAGGGGTTGTGCTTCATGTTGTCTAATACCTATTAGTTGTAGTTTGTGTCATTCTGATGCTGCTTGGTATGATCTTACAGGATCTTCAGATTAGTCTTTAAGCTATATGAGTGTTTGTAGAAGGCACATATAAATACCTCTACAGAATAGCTTTATTGTAGATTTTCTAGGTGTTTAGAACAGGTTCTACAGTGTTAGCCATAAGATTTTCTCACTTTGAACAGCTCTGCCAATGGAATGTGTTTCTAATAAACTACCTGTGCAGAAAGCTTTACTGTCCTTTATTTGGGGAGGTAGGTGGGGGAGGAGAGTGCTGTAACAACAATGTTTCAGGCTAGCAATGCAAAACATATCTTGCAAAAAACCAAACAAAACCCCAAACCAACAAAAAAACCCCCCACCAAACAAAAGTTATTGTTTTCTGGTTTTTGTCAGGTGCCAGTAACGTAAAGCCATTGGATGGTGTGAAAATTCTTGATTTAACAAGGTTTGTATTTTGTGTGTCGTTTGGAACAGTCTGTCCAGCTGCAAGTACTCTGATAGGAAAAGCTATGCAAACAATATAAATTTCTTTTCTAATATTACAGGGTACTTGCAGGACCCTTTGCCACAATGAATTTAGGAGATCTAGGTGCTGAAGTGATCAAAGTGGAAAGACCAGGTAAGATTTTTATTTATCTCTTACAGTAAGAAGGTGGGGTAGTTTAACAAGTAGCTGTGTGTGCATTTGAAGTAATACATGACTGAGAATGCAAGACCGAAACCTTCCTAAAAATATTTAGGAAGACAATGTTTGTATTTATATGATGGTGTGCCTTTGGTGACTGTGTGTATGGCATTGTGCTAATTCTGTAGCTATCTGTTGATACTTTTGAGCCGGCATTTTTCAGGTGTGGAGAATGCCTCTTTATAGTGTGGCAGAGAACTAGTTAGTAGGTTTGCTTATACAGGGATGATCTCTTTGTTTTATCTTAGCACTGAGCTCCACGTGTATGTGTTTTGATCAAAAGTAGCCTATGTAATTTGAAAAGAGAAGGTTGAAGTTTTAAGGTCAGGTCACTCTTTCAGGTATTAATGTACCAAACAGTACTGAGTCATCACTTAGCCAAGTGTCTTATTCCATCACTCAAAAATGACTTTGTTAGAGTTGTCTGGACTTTGCTTAGATGTTGAACTGTGCTTGTGACCTCTGGGGTGTGTGATGATGATGGGGTTTGTAATGTGGTGAAAGGGTTAGAGTAGGGTTTAAAGAGTAATGCTTGACATGGAAAAATTGACAAATGTACAAATCTTCCCAGCAAATAGTTACATGAGAATTATGGAAAAAGTATTTTCCCCATTTGGGAATTGAGAATCTTCAGCTCAGTTCCTCTGAGCCATAGCATCTTAGATGGTTTTAAACAGGAATACATCTTACTCCTCAGGATTACCATACTGGGAAAATGATAGGCACTTTAATTTTTGAAACAAATTCCACCTTCTGTTTTCATCTTTATTATTGCAAGGGAGAAAAGCAATCTGGGCACTTAAAAATATCTGTTTGTTAACACTTTGGTGTTAAAGTATACAGATCTAGTGGGGCTGGCAAGCATTTTGACTGGTAAAGTACAAGGTGACCTGGCCTGCTATATCAGCTTTCTCCTGAGAATAATTTTAATATTCCAGTACAGTTTCAGGTTGTTAAATAAAAATTGCTTTGTCAGAGAAATCGTTGTTTGGAATTGTGCAAAAGGAACAAAAGTGATTTTCTGCATCTCTGAAGTCCAGGATCTGTTATTCCTCTTTAGGTAGAGATGAGAGCTCATTGGGAAAGGGGGGGGCTTCTGAATTTATATGAAAATCATCATGCTAGTGCTGACAGTGCCTGAGTTAACTCATTTTGAGTGTATTTTCAGATTCAGTAACTTGTGTAGCTCCTTCAGAGTCTGACTGGATTCTGATTAGCTTCATAAATAGAATTGATTTTATTTGTGGTGTGTTTTAGCTTAACTGAACGGTTTTCTTTTTTTTTTCACTTGGTGCATGTATTTCTTATTCAGAGATTTGTCAAGACTGGGTAGTGGTAACAAATGCTTTGCACTTTATGCTTCCTGAGACCATAGAAGAAGAATAACAATTTTCATGGTATTCAGTGCTTTTTAAAGGAATATTCACTGCATTTAGCTTTCATTTTTCTGCATCATTGCACATTCAGGGAATGTAATTATGCCATAGCAGCTGCACATTATGTCATGTGTTTTTTTCCTTCTTTAAATTTCCGTGTTTTAAGTTTTTACTTTTTATCTTTAATTTTATTTTAACTCAGAAAATAGCTGCTGAAGATAATAACAAATTTGAGATACAAAAACATACTACATTGTCTCTATTTTAGGCAGGAAATACTGGATGTCTGATTATTTATCAAAACATTAAATGTATAGCAGAAGTTTTGGCACTTCAGCTTGTGGTCATCCTTAATCACTCACCACTATTTCAAGTGTTTTCACTCTTGTCACAGGGTAGAATTTTTTTCTATCAGTTGAGACTGACAGGGATATTATTCCAAGTATCTAAGCAGTAAGAATGTCGGAGGTTAAGTGTGAAGGTTAAGTATTAAACCACTAGGCTTTGGGGATTTGAATTCCAGCTCTTAGAATTTTGGTTTGTGATTGAGGGAGAAAGACAGCCTGATAATTCTGAACTTCAAACACTTTAGAATGTGAGTAGTAGGCTCTTTCTATGAGAGGATGTTTGCTTTCACAGGGCTTTGATCATGAATGATCATAGCCACACTATATGGGAAGTATGACTGAAATGTTCTGTTTTGGACAGTTTGAAATGGTAGTATACAGAAGAGAGGTTTGTTTGGGGTTTTTTGGGGTTGGTTTTTTTTTTTTTTGTCTTGTTTGTTTGTTTTGGTGGTTTTTTTTACTTCTCCCCTGCTTTCTGCATGAACCAAAATAGTTCTTTGAGATACTAAACATGACAACTATTTCTGAGTAATTGACATGTTTGTATAGTCTGCCACAGTTGATCTTAAATGGCTGTAGACTTTGGGTTACTGTAGTGTGTAGCATTAATTATGACCATGGCTATATTATGTTATGTTGTGTAAGGTCCATCAGCTTTTTTCTGTATCTAGGCTGCTATTAGAGAGTCTTTTGTGTTGCCTTATGATGAAACAATTTCACTCATGTGAAGCTACCAAGTAGATATAAGAATGTGCAGGATGATTATATCTGAATTTAAATTTAGCTTTATTTCTGATAAAAATAGATTGCCAGTCACAGTTTAGATTCTGATTAAAATAGATTGCTAGTCTTTGTGACATTTAAGAAAGGTTTAAAACTGGAAATCAAGCAGTGATGTCAATGTCTGCAGCTGCTTTAATGCCATCCTGCCTTTCTGTAGGGACTGGAGGTGGGGTACTGCACTAGTTATGGCAGGTGCTGCATTTATTTGGTGTTCTGCAGTATGCAGTTTAACAAGTTGTTGCTGATCTCTGGTGGATGTTGTCCAGAGTGTTTCAGGAGTATCTTACTGACTGACACTGTGTGATTTGGTGCAGGGCAAGAGTTCCTACTAAATTCTTCCAGATAGCCTAGAAAAATGCTTTTGCTGTTCTACTTTAAGTTAAAACATAAAAATTAGCTTCCCCAAAACCAGCTGACCAAATGAAAACCTAACCCACCCCAAACCCACAAACCAAGCCAAGAAAACCAACCCCCAAACAAACCCAGCTGAAAAACCCAGACATACATTGCTGGTGTGTGGCTGCATATTAATATTTTAAAAACAAAAAGTAATCCCAGTACTAGCAAACACTGTTCACTTAATCATGTTAAATTTTTAGTAACTATCCTAAAATATAGATACAAAACTAATTTTTGTCCTGTCTGCTAGATGAAGTTTAGGTTGTTTATGTATGATGTTGAAGCAAAACTTTTCATTCTTTTTATTTGTTGGCAGTGTGACACTGAACAGCTATGAAAATGTGGTGGTATTTCTTTCAGGAGCTGGTGATGACACAAGAGCCTGGGGACCACCTTTTGCTGGAACAGAGAGTATTTATTTTCTCAGTGTTAATAGAAATAAAAAGGTAAATGGTGTGTGGTATTAAGCATTAACCTATGTTTTCTGTTATTACAACTGAAGGCATAATACTTCTTTGTTAGGTTTTTAGCATGCATGATGGAGTAGTAGTTATATTTGCCTTGTGATGAATTAATGAATTTCTGGAGGAAAACAGGGTCTTTTGAAGAAAAAAAGACTGCAAACCTCTGGTATGGTGCTGTGGTCAGCTGAGACAAACTCAGAAAAGCAGGAGTGGTCCTGCCAGTCCTCAACTGCTAGTACTGATTGACTGAAGAGTAAGGATTATGTAATTTGAAGGATCATTATTTTCAGGTGCCTCAGCTCAGCTGCCCTGCATCAGCTGGAAGGTGAAGCTGATGAGGAGCAGCCATCACACCACAACTGGGATGGCTGAAGGTAACTTAGCTTGTGCAGCTTCAGGATTAAGATGAAGTTTTGTGAGATTCCTGAGCTGTGTCATGGCTTATTGACATGGAGACAAATGTTTCTGCTGTCCCAAGATGTGCTTGCAGTAGTAGGTGCTGTGTAAATGTGCAACGAACAGATTGCAGTGCAGGTCTGTCAGACTTGCTTTGCCTGACCTATTGCTGAGACAGTTCAGGTTGCTTTACCAACAGAATTTCTTTTTTTTTTTTCTTGCAAGGGGATGTGGGGGTTGTGTCCAAAATGTGCTTAGTTTATTTAGCTGTAGTGTGGAACTTGGCTGTTGGTTACAATAATCACCAGAAGGATTTTCACATAACTTACTGTGGTGTTGTTTTTTATTTTTTAATCCCCAGAGTATAGCTATCAACATGAAGGACTCAAAAGGAGCAAAACTAATCAAAGAGGTAGGTTTTGATAGCATACAGACTTTGCCAGTTTTGTATTGTTTTACCGCTGAGTATTAAAGAGTAAACTCTGCATTTCAAGTATTGATTTGATATCTGATAATTAGACATGCATCTGTGTAGTAAATTTGTTAAATTGCAGTTCATAGCCTCTGTACTCTGCTTTTGGACTCAATACTCAGTGTATTTTCTAATGATTTTAGATACAAAATTTACTTTAAAATGTTAGCAGAAGCTTCAGATGAAACATAATGAGGAAAAAGATCTATCAGCCTAGCATTTTCCTTTGGCTGTTGCTGTAGTTGATCTTGCTGCACTGGTATGAGGTCAGAAAGGTTCAAGCTGGCCTGAGCTGATGAAATCAGTGAGCGGTGTACAGAGAGGAGTATCTGGGGCCTAGTGTTTGTAGGTTTTTGAATGTTACAGTTTATTCATGACTTGAGTTGCTGTGCACCTTCCTGACACCTACTGTCCTGTAGGTCAAACTTAGTATTATTTTTTTTTCAGTATCTGAGTTCAGAATGCAAGAGTGTCTGTAAGGTGATCCTTCCCCCCTCCCCCAAATTTAAAAATTAATAAGAGAATCACATCTCAACATGGGGGTTGGTCTCTTCTCCCAGGCACCCAGTGGAGGACACAGTCTCAAACTGCACCAGGGTAGGTTTAGACTGGATGTTAGGAAGAAGTTCTTCACAGAAAGAATGATTGCCCATGACAATTGGGTGCCTGGGGAGGTGGTGGAGTTACCACCCTTGGAGGTGTTTAAGAGGAGGCTGGATGAGGCACTTACTACCATAGTTTAGTTAATTAGAAGGGTTAGGTGATAGGTTGGACTCAATGATCTTAGGGGTCTTTTCCAACCTGGTTAGTTCTGTGATCTCAGCTTCTTATTCCTTGAGAAACGTTAAGACCTGCTACTCCCTAGTGCTGTGTATTTAGCCCTGCAGGACTGACCCGTCCCAGAGGGTGAGCTGGCTTCTGCTGCTGTTTCAGTATGATTTGCAGTCCCTCTTTCACAGGCTGTGCGTGTCCTGCAGTAAGTGCAGTTTGCCTGGCAGCCTATTTGCCCCAGGGTGGGCCACGAGCTTACCCGGTGCTGGAGGGCAGAAGTGACTCTTACCCCTTTCTGGGAGTAAGAATGAGGATTCTGCACACTGGTTGGAAGTTTTAAGACAGAGTCTATTTACATGAGCATATATACAAAAGGCAATCAGATAGAGTAAATCCAAAACCCACTAGGCCCAAACTGGCCTTCTAGGATCCTCCAACCCTTCCACCCTCAGTAGGCCTGAGGGCAGGCCCAAACTGCCCTCCCCAGCTGGGGGCTTCAAGGCCTTGGTGGCTCAGTTCCCTGCCAACCATCTCCCCCATGAGCTGTGAGAGAAGAACATGTGCTGGTTTTGGAGAAGTGGAAACAAGAAAGGCAGGGAAGAGAAGGGAGAGGAGAGGTCAGGCACTGTCTCTTCAGCTGTGATGCCAGAAAGCAGAACAGAATAAGAGTATTACAATACCCTGGGAGGAGCAGGTCCATCCCCCTGGGATGGGCCTCTGTGCCTATAGTTTTGTTTAAGGGGGAGCCAGGATCCCTCAAACTGACACAGTTTTGTTGGGAATATTGCATGAGAAGGAAATAGACAAGTTGTTTTTTTGATTATCTGTCAGCTGTGTAAGAGACTCTTCCTATGGAAGTCTTTGTAGTTTATAAGCTGAGGATTCTGCAGTGCCTTCTGTCTTTGCAGAGCAGAACCTTTCCTTGATGGTTTGTTATCAGGCTGTGTGTGTATCTTGTAAAGGCTTTGAAAGCATACGCTGTCATCATCATCACAGCATAGTTTAGGTGGGAAGGGACCTTAGAGGTCATCTACTCCAACCTTCCTGCTATGGGCAGGGATACTCTCAACTAGTCTTGGTTGCTCCAGACCTCACCTAGCCTGGCCGTGAACACCTCCAGGGAGAGGACATCTACAGTCTCTCTGGGCAGCCTATTCCAGAGTCTCACCACCCTTGTACTGAAGAACTTCTTCCTGAGGTTTAGATTAAACCTACTCCCCCTCAGCTTGAAACCATTCCTTCTTGTCCTGTCACTACAAGCCTTTGTACACTTGCAGGCTCCATTCAGGTACTGGAAGGCCACTGTAATAAGGTTGCCCTGGAGCCTTCCCCAGGCTGAACAACCCCAGCTCTCACAGCCTGTCCTCGTAGCAGAGGTACTCTAACCTTTGGATCATCTTTGTGGCCCTATTCTGGACTTGCTCCAACAGTTTTATGTTCTTCTTATGATGAGGACACCAGAACTGGATGCAGCATTCAAGGTGGGGGTCTCACCAAAGGACCTGCTGGCCACACTCCTTGATGCAGCCTAGGATGTGGTTTGCCTTCTGGCATGCCTGAGCACTGTTGTCTCATGCTGAGCTGCTGTCATTTGGAGTAATTTTGCATGGTATAACACAGATGTGCTTTTGGATAAACGAATCACATTCTAAATAATGGCTATAAAAATGGATCTTTTCACATGAGAAACTTGTCATTTGACCTTTAAAAATGGTGAAAGAAAAACTGTTCTATGTAGAATCTCCACTGATTCCACATGTGTGGTCTGGACCTACTTGAAGAGTTAGAGGCAACAGAGTCTGTGAGCCAGGATGAGGTGAAGGAAAGATGGATCCAGTGTAAGCTTGTTATGTGAATGCCAGTATTTGTAGTTAGGAAATTCCCCTTTTCTTGTCTTGACATTTGTGCAGGAAGATCACTCCTTGGTTCTGGTTGTAAATGTGTAACTTTCTACCTGCATTATAGAGAACCTCTTTATGGTCTGTGGAGTTGAATGGCTGGTGGCTTAAGAATTTGCAATGTAACCTTTGTGCCTGAGGCTCAGGTGTCTGTTTGAATTCAAATCCCACAGAATTTTTTTTTAAAACAAAGCAGCAACTTTCTTCTGCCTTGTTTGCCATACAAGAAGAAGCTCCTGGGCTTTGCAGCCTTTACCCTGTGGTGCTGGGATAGCTGGCTGTAACGAGTACTTGCCAGCAGCAATATTATTTTTTCCCTTAGCTGAATGTCACTGAAAGAGTCAAGCATGTATGAGCATTATTCCTAAGATGTGCTGTATGGAATTACCAGTGGGAGAAATAACTGTTGATTGAATATTTACTAATCTGGCTGTGGAAATTAGAAGGTCTGTGACAAAGTAATTTCTTAGAGTTTCTGTCTGGCATTAAAGTTGCTTTTGTAACCACTATACCTTTCTTTTCCTTAAATCAGTGGCACCCCTATCTGTGTTACAGTAACTTTGTGAACCAGAGTGATGAGGCATTATTGAAATGTGACTCTGCTTGTGGAGTCGTTCATCTTTCTGCTTGATTCAGAGTGATAGTTTTGGGAAAATATTTGATGCAGAGGTTTTAACATTGCATTATTGCATCTCAAATGGAACCAGAATGTAATTTCTTCTGGAGTTTTGTCAAAAAGAAAATGTAAAGCGAAGTTATCCGTATATAGGCTTTTGCCTCCTGGTAGCATCAGGACAGATATGTATAGAATGGAGAGGTGCTCAGCACTGTATCGTTGCTGCAAAAAGTAGTGTTCATGTCTCTGTAGCAATTGATGGCAAGAAGAAATTCAAATTTCTGACACTGGTTACTCATACATAAATATGATTTTTATCATGACCCTAAGCCCTACAAAGAAAAGTAATAAGGCTATGTGTATATATTTTTGTTTGTTTGTTTGTTTGTTTTGTTAAGAAAGGTAGCATGCTTAGAATAAATTTTGTTTCCCAGTGTTATAAATTCCACATAGGTAGAAGAGGGCAAATCTTGATCTCAGCATCTAGAATCCTATTAAAAAAACAGGAGGAGAGAGCATTCAGGTATGTGACAAAAAAGACAGCCTTGAGAATTCCGTCAGTAGTATCAGATGATACTGATGATCAAATTACTGTTTCACTTCAATGATGGTGCATGCACAAGTTCCATACTCTAACTGTTATAGTGTGCTTAATGTCTCTTTAGAGCATTATTCAGTAGTTATTGTCAGAAGCTCATTTTTAGAACTTTAAAGATCCCTTTCTCCTGAGTATTTAGCTTTAACTAATTAACTTCTCTATTTCTGAAGAACTGGGGAATATTCTACTGTCTGGGAGCTAATGGCACTTTTCCTTCCCTTCCATTACCTTTAGCTGATAGGTCAACGTGTTTTGTGCATGATCTCTGCCTTGATAAACAGACTGTTTACACAGATATACATAGAGAAGCACACACAAATACATATATATGTGTTTATATACATATATATATATGTCTATGTATGGAACATTCTCCTCAGTGTGGAGTTTTTGTAAAAAAACCCAAAGAACAAGCCCCTCACCCCTAAACCCCAGGCAAAACTTCCAGAGGTACAAATAGCTTGCTTTTAACAAGTTAGTAGCATCATGATAGTGGGGTGGGATTATTTATAAGGTCTTGCAATGACAGGATAAGGGGCAATGGGTTTAAACTGGCAGAGGGGAGATTGAGACTGGATGTTAGGAGGAAGTTCTTTGCAATGAGGGTGGTGAGGCACTGGCACAGGTTGCCCAGGGATGTCGTGGATGCTCCCTGGAGGTGTTCAAGGCCAGGTTGGACGAGGCCTTGAGTGACCTGTTCTAGTGGGAGGTGTCCCTGCCTATGGTAGGGGGTTGGAACTGGATGATCTTTGAGGTCCCTCCCAACCTTATCATTCTGTGATTCTATGATCTTTTAAAAAAAATCAATTTAATTAAATTTTGTTCACTGTAGTGGGCATAAATGTTCAATTTAATGGGCATAAATGTGCTGCCCTCTTCCTTTCCTGAGACATTGATGCTGAGCATATCAATGTCCTCTGTGGAATACATGGTATTCCAACTCAGTGTTGTGTTGCTCTTAGTAGATCTTAAAATACAAGTATGAAGTTCAGAAGACTTGCAGCACATGAACTGTGAAATACCAGCTGACAGTGGACTTAAAACCCCACTGTGGCTGAAAATCCCTTTGAGTTTTAAGAACATACCATTTGCTTGGATCAGAGCCTGAATCTAGTTCTGCACAAGGGCACCCAACCAAGCAAAAAAAAAAAAGGCTACAAGTCTCCCAAGGCATATGTCATTTTTTAACATGTAGTTCACTTGCTTCAGTTGTTCTTAATTAGTGTCAGTCTTATTTAAACTTGTATAAGTGTGTGTATATATATACTTACACACACATATGTGTATATATATGTATTTATACACACGTGTGTGTGTATATATGTGTATTTATACACACATGTATCTACATAACTTTTACAGGGGAGAAAAAAGAAAAGATACAATTTAAAACCCATCCAGGTTATATGTTAATCTTTTAAATTCACCATTATTTTTTGGACTAGGCCATTCACTTACAGAATCACAGAACATTAGAGATTTGAAAGGACTTTGAAAGATCTAGTCCAGCCCTGCTGCCAGGGCAGGATCAGATGGAGTAGATCACACAAATACATGTCCTGGTGGGTTTTGAATGTCTCCAGACGAGACTCCATGATCTCTGTGGACATTCTGTTCCAGTGTTTTGTCATCTTCACAGTGAAAATGTTTTTTCTTGTGTTCACATGGAGCCTTCCCTGCTCCAGCTTGCACCCAATTTACATGTGGTGGAGAAAGTCACATTGCAGAGCATGACAACACAGTTATAACGGAGGGACTTTTATTGGGTTAAATTGAATGTGTGAAAACTTTGGACTCCTTATTTTGCTTCTGTATACAGGAAGTGAGATACTGTTACAGTAATCGTTTTTCAATTTTAAATAATTGATCACAATTTATAAAATTATTTTTAAGGTAGAGAAAGTATGAAGGCTGAAGATGCATTCTTTCACAAACCTTCCCCC
>VWZE01004432.1:568298-580813 GCA_013396675.1 Eubucco bourcierii
GCTAAGTGCAGATATAAAGGTGATAATTCCTCTGTAAACTGTTATCAGGTCTTGGGAAATTGCTGTGATGCTGATCATGTGATTCTTTTATAATTTTGTCTATCTGCTTTAGGATTTTGACAGTCTTCTTTCTAGATAGGCAGCACCTCTGATATATATTTGCAGAGATACACAGTCTCATCTGCCAAAAAAATGTGTCTCCAGGTTTGGGGTTTATAAGTTTTTCTTTTGTCAGAAGGACCGAAGCAATTTTGATTAAGTGATTTTTAAATTAAGTTACATGAAGAGTTGACTGGAATTCTGGAAACTCATTAACAAATCTTACTTATCTTTTTTTTTTTTTTTTAAATTTTTTATTATTTTTCCCTAAAGCTTGCAACAGTGTCTGATGTTTTCGTGGAAAACTATGTCCCTGGAAAACTGGCTGAACTGGGTCTAGGTTATGAAGACATCAAAAAGATTGCTCCTCACATAGTGTACTGCTCAATAACAGGTATTTTAATTTCAATTACTTGTGTTCCTGTTTTCCTTTATTCCAGTCAACCTGTTAGAGAAAACATGTGGTTATATAAAAGTATATTATTTTGATGTCAGCTAAGCTAAATTGAAAGACTAAGTGAATTTGACTGTTCAGTTCAGAAGCAGGTATAGAAAAATTGAGAGGCAGAAACCACATCAACAACATTGAAGTTGTTCAACAGTGGTGCTAACATGCCAGCCTGGCATGTTCCTGTTGACTTCAAAGGAGCTAGGTTTGGCTGGGCTCTTTCAATTTTTGTTTTGAACTAGCCAAAACCTCAGATTTTATTTCATTTTTTTCCCCAGCAGTTTTACTGTATCAGTTTCCATATGGCAGCCTTTGAATCTGCTAATCTCTGTGTTCTTGACTGCCGTGAAGCCTCCATCTTCAGAACTGTGCAGTTACATATTCATGGAAGTGTTCTGTTGCTTTACTACAGTCTATTGCTTGGTAACTGAAATAGTAGGACAGTTGTAGGTACTTTATAAATGCTAGGAAGAATGAAAAGAAAGTAGACCTGAATATCAGCATGAGCAACCTGGTCTAGTGGAAGGTGTCCCTGACGATACTGGAGGGGTTTGAACTAGATAATCTTTAAGATCCCTTCCAACCCAAACCATTCTATGCATCAGGAATTGTGCACATGTGAAAATAAATTCAGGTCTGAAAAACTGGTTTAAAAAAAACCCCAACAAAAAACCACAACAAAAAACATCCCAAAACCCACTAGAATTAAAGGATCTGCATAGAAAGACCACTGTTGAAATACAATTAAATTAAAACATGAAAGGTACAGATGTTTTTAGAGTGTTTGAAAAGCTTAGTTGCAAACCTTCTATACCTCTGAATTTCTGAAGAATAAATGGCTTTGCCTTTTTAGCTACTGGGCATTGATATAATTTAATAGAAACCAAATGTCTGTCATGACGTTTATTCTGTCTGTGTGGCAAATGTCTGAAGAAGTCAGGAGCAGAAAGACGATTTATACTCAGGGCTTACTGAGAATCTTGCTCCAATCTCTCTGGTTTTAGGTTGGTCAGTAGCTGGTTACCACAGTGTTTCTTGCATGTTTTTGCACATGTCATCTCCCAATTGAAATTGGTTGACTGGTTATTTGTCTTTTTCTTTTATTGTTGCTGTTGTGTAGTTGCCATACCCATAATTGATGAAAAATAATAAAAATTATATCCAAGCTATAATTTATGTAAGGTAGTGTTGGCTTTGATTTGATCTATCTGTTTTTCTGTTACTGTATGTCAGCTTATGAGTGTGTTTGGTACTTTATTTGTAATAGATGAAAACCTTCTTTACATGAGGGCCTAAAGAAAGATATTATTTAATTTCACAGATCGTAACATTGTTCAGGTGGAAAGGACCTCTTGAGACCATCTAGTCTAACCCTTCTGCTCACATGGAGCCAGCCACAACAGGTTTCCTAGGACTGTGTCCAGCAGAGTTTTGAGTATTTCTGCAGCTGCTCTGGACAACCTGTTCCAGATCTGAACACAGTCATACTTTTTACATATTCTGTTCTTCTCAACCTCCCACCTACATGATGCCTTTGTGCTCTCTGGGTTGTGTGTTTTTTGTTTTTTTTTTTTTTTCCTGAGTCTCTTGGTTTGTGTGGATTTTATTTATTTATTTAGGTCAGATCTGTTTCCCTTTGTTCTTGATTTCCCTCTACCCTTTTCTAGCCATGACTGTCCAGCTGAGCTCTCGCATTTTGGACCCTTTCCCTCTGCAGTTCAGTTCCCTAAATTCCTTTGGCTTTAGGGACATATTTTCATAACAGCCTCTTTTTCTAGATAATTGTGTTCTCTAGTCCTTCAGAGCTTTTTAGTCTTTTTACTCTTTCTCCTTTTCTACATTTGAGTGCTAGGAGCAATCAAGCAGAGAGGATACCTTCTTACTATGCTTGGTTTTTGTGTTATCCTCATGCAAAATAGGTGTGAACAGTAATATAAACAAAAATTGGGCTAGACCATGCTTAGTTGTTCTGTGAAGGCAGAGCAAACTGCTCAGATGTGTAATACAGTGGAGCATGTACTTCATGGACTGAATCTTTGCCTTGAAGCACCTTGGAGAGTGTGTATTTCCTTGGAGAGTGTGTATTTCTTAGCTCCCATGATACCTTAAAGCTGGACTTAAGAGATTTTCTAGTGGAAATAAAAAATGCCAGCAATAGTAAAAAAGCATAGTCATAGCAAAAAGATCTCCCAGTCTTTTAGGTCTTCCCTTTAAAGAACAGAAATTCTTGAGGTTTTAAGCAAACGGCTGTAAGTTGCTTTTTCTAATGTAGCAGAACAAACCTACTTCTCTCCTGAGTTTTGTGCTGAGGAACAGCAGAAACATTCTGTGAAAAATTCTGAAAATGTTGTTACACAGCTTAGAGATCAAGATTGGACCGTTACACAAAATCCTTTCTTGTTAATGGAACATACGTGGAGGTGACAGATTCAGCTGAATAGGCACATATGGTGGAGTGTAGTATCTGGAAGACATGCTCCTTAGATATCAGAAGCCCTGCTTCATAACTTAGTCAGAAATTAGCAACTTTTCTTAAGTATAGGAATAATGTTTGTTTGCAGTTGTCTCTCTCTACATTTTGGACAGTCAGAAAGTGTTGGTGATTGTAAACTGTGTTTTTCAAAAAGTCCAGGATCTGGTGAAAAGTTTAACTGTAGGTAAGCCAGATGCAGTCTTCTTTACAGCATTTAGGGAGTTGTGATTAGCAAACTGAGGTTTTTTTAAAATCTAAGCAGCTCCAGTTGAATCTATTTATCCTTGCAGTGGCTGTTGAAGAGGATATCTGGGATATTTCCCAATATTCCTTCTGCTTCTGTGTGTTCTTGTTTGTTCTCACTCACGAGCTGACTTTGCGATAAGAGTAATCTTAGAACTAATTTGAATATAGTATATTTTGGCAGTTTTGTGCTTGAGGTTGATTTGAGTTTCCGAAGATTGGCTGGTAGATGATGTCCAGTACACCAGGTCTGGTGCTATTGGTAAATGAAGCTTGTTGAGTGCTTCCACCGAGGCAGCCACAGTTTATTGCTGAGCAGGAGGGGGCGCTGTTTAAAAGGACAACATCACTTGCAAATCAAAGCACTTCTTTTCCCTTTCCCTAAAGCCTCTGAAGGCAACGTGTTTTGAAACAGTTTTGTAGTAGTTTTTTGAATGATGAAGGCTACTCTTAGGTTCTCTGCTTCATCTGCATTGAGTGCACAGGTTTTGCAGGACATAGTTTACTCATTTTGTCTCCTCCCTATTTCCTCCTAATGCTTTCTCACATACAGGTTGCTTTGTGTTGCTCATGCTGTTACAAAGTATTATTTCACTATTTAATTGTCATCTCAAAATATGGATGTGATGCTTAGGTTTTTTGCCTTTCAAAGAAATTTCATTCTTGTAAAGACTTTTTAGCATGCTTATGCATGAAAGAAATTGAATACCTAATAATAATCCCAGGAAGTTTAAAAATTATTCTTGATTCCCCCAAAAGAAACCATGAAGGTTAGGTTGTTTGGATTGGTATATTTGTTAACTTTGTTATGGTAATAGATTACATTTCTTGGGGATTTGCAGTCTCTATCCCAAAGAACTGTAGCTTGAAATGAAAAACTGATTTTGCTAAACTGCTATGATTTGTTGGCAAACAGTATTGTTGTGAAAAAGCAAAAAATAAGTAAAACTTCTACCACTTTTTACTTAGAAGTGTTATGTGTTGCCTGAGTTTCATATGGCTCTGAATCTGGAATCGATGTATATGTAGCTTTTTATTTAATGGACATAATGACCTTAAGCTCCATAAATGGGCACTTCTCTTCTGTCTCTTGAGTGATTTCATGAATTTGAGAAGGAAAGTAATTCTTCATTCCACCCATTTATATAATAACCGCAAAGAACCTGCGTTTGGCATTTCCTAGTACATCTTGTTTTGTACTGATAACATATAGCAGCCTCTGATGAGAAGATGTAGTGTTATAATTTTGATTCCCATCCTCTGCCTCTAGTATTTTGACAGCAGGAAAGAAAAACCAAATGCAGTGTGTTTTACTGGGCAAATGCTAGCCAAATTGTTCTTCAGATCCTCTAATTTGTGAACTTACTGTGGTAAAATGTGGAATTGCCTTGGATTAGGTACAGATTGCCTATTCCCTTTTACCAAATGATTCTGGCCTGCAAAATTATAGATGTCATGGAGTGTTTATGTCTTTGTGTCCACTCCTTCCTCTTCTGATTGATGTTTTTGTGGTCTGTAGATGGCTATAGTCTAGATACAATAACCTGGTAGAAATTGACAGATTCCTTGACAACAACATATATATATATTTCTTAATGCTGTGAACTATTTATTAATAGCAGTAGGAAACAGAGTTGTATTCAGAAGCTGGCTCAAGCAGTGCTTGCTGTTATCACTAAGCAATAGCAACTATGGAAATGGTCTTGTTGATTAGTCTATTTAAAAGTTATTAAAATGTGTAAGCTAAAATTACAAAACTTAGGACTTCTTTTTGGTTGTTGTTGTTTTTTTGTTTGTTTGTTTGTGTTTTGGGGTTTTTTGGTTTGGGTTTTTTGTTTGTTTGTTTGTGGTGGGTTTTCTGTATGTTTGGGGGGGTTTTTTTGGGTTTTTTTGGGTTTTTTTTTTTTTTTTTTTTTGGTTTTTAGGCAAAATGACCCTAAAAGTAGGCATGAAAAATTGGGGAAGGGGAAGAAGACAGCAAAAAAAGGTGGCATAGCAAAACATGTGGTCTGGTTAAGCCAAATAGCTAGTACAAGCAGGATGATGGGAAGAATGAAATGGAAGTTAAGAGATTTAATTAAGAATTTTAAGAGTTGCAATAGTCTTTCAGATAATATTAAAAGCAGGAAACTGACTTCTTCAAATCCCAAACTAAGTGATGGCAGTTGTTTGCTATACACCTTGGGATCAATTTGTGAAAGGAATTTGATAATCAAAATCAATGATAGCCTGATTTAGGGGAGAGTAGATTGCAGTATGACCTTGTCGTTATTGGACGTGGAGAGAGGTTCATTGAACGGTGCTTTTCTGCCTTGCACTGGTGTGGTGTTTTGTAGTTCTCAGTGGAAACTATGTGTTTGCTCAGATTGGTAACTGTTTCCTTTTGCAGGACAGAACTGGCATTGTGGCATGCAGAAGGAGCTTTAAAAGGTTGTTATGCTTTGCATGTGAAATTACTGTGATAAGAGGTGGCCATCAACATATAATCAGATGTACTGATGCTTGTAAGACTATATTAATTCTAAATACAAACTTCTGTAAGAATGCAGAACAGTTTTAAATTATAAAGCACAAGGGTTCAGCTTTGTAGGGCATTAAAATTCTAGATATGACAATTTGCTTGATGTAAATCAAAGCCAAGGAACTGGTTCTCACTAAGCTGCCAGGGAGTAGGACAGGTTTCTAAATTGTCATTCCATACTTCTTAGATTCATCATGTAAGCAAAGCAGTTAAAGAAACTTACATGACAATTCTAATCTTTATTTCTATCATACTGTGTTTGCAAGTGGAATTTCCACAGTTTAATATTCAGAAAAATACTCTGTGGGAGAGGTAGAGTTTTGTATTCTTAGGTGAGTAAAAGATATCTGATTTCTTTCTAGATTTCTAAACAGAGTTGTACCTTGCCCTGAAAAACTTCCAGTTAAATCATCTGAATATCCAAGTTGTGTCATTTTTTTCTTTTTGACTGAACCATCAAACCAGAAAAACAAAACAAAAAAACAACAACAACAAAAAAAAAGAGGCAAAAAAAGGTGCTTGTATGATGAAATTAATTGGCAGGAATGCAGATGCTAAATTTCTACTTCAGTGATATAAAAAAGAAGTACTTTTTTGTTATAATGTAGGGAAAAAAAGTGCCTTGTTTCGGTAAGTGAAGAAACAATTCTTGTTTCTAGGAATAAAGCAAATCAATCACAGCAACACATGAGTGCATTTGTGGTGCATATTGTTCTCTCATGAAATTTATCAGCAGAATTAACCCTTCATGTAACTTCTTGCCAGGCAGAATACATTTACATCCCTTGATGGTGGTGTGTAGGAAAAAAATCCAGAACTCTCTCTAAACCAACATGGTAAACTTGCCCTAGGGTATTACAGCTATACTGGGGAGAGGGTACTTAGCTGAGGCTTCTCAAAACTGCCCTTATGTATTTAAAGGCTATGGCAGTTTAAGTACTTGCTTCATTTTGGCAGTGAATGTTAAGACAGAGTGAAACAGAGGCACAATCTTGTAGAAAGTCACCTGTGAAATCCCCAAATCTCCTTTTGTTTGTCATGAGGCCCATTCCAAAACAAAGTCTACTGGCTTAGGATTGGTACTTTGTGGCAAGTTATTTCTTCCCAGCATAAAATACTTATTACTATATGAAGCATAAACTTGAATTCTAACTGCATTAAATTTAATTTTTCTAAAGCTATTTGTATCTAGAATGAAGCAAATGGTGTTGCAAACTTCCAGCAGTCAGCTGCTCTATTCAGAAATAGATGGTGAGACCAGCGGAACTTTTAAACTTCTTTTGCCAGCCCATGGTGTCAGTTTCTATCTTGCTGAAGCACAACTAAGCTAGCAGGGGGCTCTTTCTGATACTGTACAAGAAATTTGATCTCCTAAATTTCCTGCTCTCAAGTATTTTACCTATTTTGCTTTTCTGAAGACAAATAAAAAACTTTGTGAGTGTGTTAGACCCTGTAATTTTATACTGGGCTTAGTGATGTATTTGGTGTTTTTCCTTAATATTTTATGATAATTTTTATTCTTACTGCAAAACAAGGAAAGGTTACTCCCCTATTAATCAGACTTGCAAAGAGACTGCAAATAATCAGATTGCTTGGAATGACTTCTACTTTATTGCTTGCATTTTTGTACTTCTTTCTCAGGGTCATATACTTTAGAAACCTGATGCATAGGATGTGAATTTCTGGGATTGTTTGTCAAAATATTGTAATGTTGTTTGAAGTCACACAGATTTTGTTTTGCTTATTTTTTTTCTTGGTTATGTTGAAAACAAAGCACAGTCAGATGCAAGACCTCTTCTCATCAACAACTGTGACCACTTTAGAAAGAACCAGTTCATTGCATGCTGCAGTGACATCGTTGGTCAAGAACTCAGTTTCTGGCACAGGCTGTTTGTAATTACTTTTGCTTTCTCTGGGAGAATGTAAATTATGTGTAGATATTGACACCTCGTGAATACATTTAAATTTTCCTTTATTCACCATGACTGTAGGTAAGGGTAGCAGCAAACAATCATTAAAGCTTAAAGAACGTTTGAAAACAGACAAACAAATAAATGTGTGTTTGGTCTCGTTAAGTTGAAAAGAGTCTGCTTAGTCTAAGCACTTGAAACTTGGAAAGTTCTTCTGTCTGTCTAACTCCTAAACAGTTGATTTGGGAAGTGTCATATAACTTTACCTTTCAATTCTATAATACTCTAAAGATGAACTGTGGGGATGAAAACTCAACTATCCAAAACCCTTAAAATTGTATCTGCGTGTTCAGGGAGACTGAAAACTGTTGGAAGCTGCGAGAGTACTTTAATAATATGTGGACTTACCCTGTTCGTGCTAGCATCTGTTTTTCTCAGTTCCTGGAGACAGAGTATGCGTTTAACTGGGCCTTGAGTCTGATCTAGTGCATTTTTTTTCATAGTCACATGTTACTCTGTGCTTTTTAGACGTCAGCTAAACTTTGCCACCCATTGGCACAGCACAAGGACAGATTTGCTGTGCTTTTAGGCCCTCTAGAGTGTTATCAATAGAACTGTTGCCCAAATATCAATTGTAGGACTAAATCCCCTGAAATATAGTTTTACAGCTCATTTGGAGAACATGGGTTTCCAAAGGTCACAGACTAAACTGTAAACTGGTGAAGTTTGACAGAGATGTGCTGCAGAGCGATCCAGCTTGGTAGCTCTTATTTGAACAGGAAGCAAAATGAACTTGACCTTTGAAGTCTTAAGTTGTAGAGTTACTGACAACAATGCTTTTTAACCTGCATCATAAAAAAAAACAACCCTGTGTATTCAGTTCAGGAGTGTTTGAAATACAAGTGTCACAAAGGTGCATTTTTAGGGAGCTCCAGAACAACCCCAAATTTCATAGGTGTCTTCTTGTACAGGGCTAATGTTGCTTTGCTCTGTCAAGATGCAGAACCAAAAGACAGTTTTTCTACTTAAGACAAATGTGTGTTGCTGATCCACGTCACTGATCTGTTTCTCTGCTGCCCATAAAACTAGCATACTAGGATCCCAAAAAGACCTATTCAAAAGAAGAGGCCTCTGTAAAATTCAGGTGGTTGACAAACTTTTTGGAGCCAAGCAAGATGCTGTTCTCTATACAGCAGGCTCCTGTTAGCACAGCTGTGCTGGTAAGGAGCGTGAAGAGGTGTGAACACTGACAGGCTTAGATGTTTTGGCAGCAGCTATTAACAAATATGTTATTATATTGACAAAACTTTTCTCTTGCTGGTAAAATTAGTCTGCTCAGAGATGTGTGTACAGAAATGGTTTTACATTCTAGTATGAAACATAATGCAGTCTGGAAACCTGTTTTTGTCCTAGATTTGCAACGCTTTGCCAGTATTGAGGGGCTTTGGCATTGAGACAGACCAAACTTCCCAAACCTATGAGTAATCCAAACTAGTAGGAAAAGGGTGGAAGCTGAAAGGAGGTGTGTTGAAACACAGATTACTGAGAAACAGATGGGAGCTGACAGATCACCTTCCCTGTTTTGGGATTGATGTCCATAGAATCATAGAATTGTCAGGGCTGGAAGGGATCTCAAGGATCATCTAGTTCAAACTACCCTGTTACAGGGGGACACCTCACACTAGATCAGGTTGCTCAGAGCTCCATCCAGCCTGGCCTTAAAATCTTCCAGGGATGGGGCTTCCACCACCTCCTTGGGCAACCTGCTCCAGTGTCTCACCACCATCATGGTGAAGAACTTCTTCCTAACATCCAGTCTGAATCTACCCATTTCTACTTTTGCTCCAAAAATCCATGTGTGATTCAGATCTGCTGTGCACTTCCAGGAAGGTGGACTTTTTATCCGAGTGACACTGAATCTTTGTTTGTGCTGTTTTTGTCACCAGTGCACCAGCAGCAGCTGGAGTGCCAACTTTTTTTACTGGCTCTAAGCATCCTAGCAGGAGGGCTTTGCTGGTTTTTTTCCCCAGTATTATTTTTTTAGTCACAAATTCCAAAATTCTGTGAGTTAAGGAATAAGAAACAGTTGCAAACGAGTGCTGTTCTGAAACACTCTGTCCCCATTCGTTGTTCAACATGAAGCTTATACGAAGTTTAATGAACAAGTCATGATTGCTTTAAAAGCAAGTCATTCCTTGCTTTAAAATGAAGTACTGGCTTTCAGCTGTGTGTGGAAGTAATATTTTTCTTATGACTTCATACTCCTTGCTTATTCTTTCATCTAAATAGTAATATTTTGTGTAAAATCTAAAACTTAAGGCGTTTGGACTCTGTCCTAATGAAGAACACCATAGCAGACAGAGAGCCTGTGAGTTGTAAGACTTGACACTGGGTTAGTTTACAGTGAATGAAACCAGATTAAGCCCTGAAATCCTGGATATGAACAGCATAGCAACACAGTACAACTGTGAAGAGCTTACTGATGGTTTAATGTTTATTTTTCAGTAGCTATTATGCTTGGACTGGTGCCTAGCTAAGTTAACAGAAATAAAGCTGTAAGATTTTAGGCAGCTTCAGAAGCCTTGTGGTAGGCTTTTTGTGAAGCAGTATTTGTTGTGTTTGGGCTCTATTATTGTAAAGAGAAGACCCAAGAAAAGATCACCAAACATTTATTTGTTATTACTAAAGATTTCTTTGCTGGTTTCCAGTTTTCAGGGAATCTCCTGTCTTAAAACATTTCTTTTGCTTTATGTTGCTTTATTAATCTTTTTACCTTCCCTGATGAACTTTTTCTGTATGAAGGTGGCAGGATTTTTTTTTTGTTTCCTTTGTGCATGTGTGTGTTTTATTGTTTAAAATGGTGAGGATTTGAGATTTCACCAAAGAAATGGATATGACTTATTAAAATGGTGCAAAGACCCAATGTCTTTGTTGTTCCCATTCACAGTATTTTCTGTGGGTGTTGTTAGATGGGTAGGAAAACTAAGTAGCTGGTGTTGACCTGACAGTGTTTTCCAGTAGGCATATGGTCTTCATTACTTCTGCTTTTAAAATACTGTGATAAAATAAAACACTTTGTCAGTGACTAACAAAGAAAAAGAAAACAGCTTTGGGCATAGAAGACACGAACTTCAAAACCAGCCTGTATTTTGTAATTTTTAGAAACCAAAATGGTGGTAGTGTCTGGCGCTTTTCCTTGTACTTGAACATTAAAAGCATTCTGTATCCCAGTGTTTATGTCAGAGTTGGCTGAAGCCCACTGATCTGCAAGCTGTCCTGTAGAGGAAACTGTCATTGGAAGCTTGAGATGCTGCTGCAAAGCAAGGGTGTAAGGAGAATAGGTTTCCCATAAGTAAAAGTTCCTGTACAGACATGAGAGGAATCTTCTTGTGGTACATGAGAAGTAGCTGTCAAAATTTCAGTAAAAAAAAAAAACAAACAAACTCTAAGTAAACATTAAGAAGGGCTCTCTAGTAAATACATAGATATGGTGGGTTTAGAGTTAACACTCTAGTTTAATTTGAAATTTTAAATAAAGAGTTGTATTGGATACAGAAGAACAACAATAGATAAGTCTATTCCATTTGTTTGATATTTAGGATAAAGTCTGCTCTATAAACAATTTTCTTCCCTTTATCTGTTTGCCGCCTCCTTTGCTCTCACTTCTTCCCTACTCTGCTCTGGCTGATTTCTGCTGCACTAAGCTTGACTGAGTAGATAGCAGTTGGGGCCTTTCTGGTTTTCTCTCCCAGGGGGAAAGAAGAAGGTGGCAGTTGGCCCCTTCTGGGCTTTGTCCAGGGAGGATTTCAGTGTTACTTCTCAGTTGCAAATAATTGTAAATATATGTAAATATAGTTTGTACATATGCATTGTATTCTATGCTTTTGAATTTTAGCTTGCTGTAAACATATGACTTCATTTGCTTTTAAACCTTCTGAGCTAGTCTGGTGATTTTATATGGGGGCAATTTTCAACCTACCACAACTCCTGCATACTGCAAAGTTGGCGTAGGAGTCTCTGGTGCCCATCTGATGACCTGTTGTAGTGAACCCTACCTACCTTTTCCAGAGGAGAATGAGAGGCAAAGATTTTGTCACTTCTTTTAAGAGGGTACACCTTTCAAAATGATTTTCTGAAACCATGACTACAAGGCACTTATTCATGTACTACTGCCTTATTTTTACAATAACAATTAGTGTTCAATGTCATGTACCTGCTCAGGGGATATAATATATGATTGGTTGTCACTCTCTTTTCTTTTTTTTTTGTTTTGTTTTTTTTTTGTTTTGTTTTGTTTTTTTTTGTGTCAAAATAAAGTTGTGGTCTTAAGTTATGTGGGAGTAAGTTTTCTAATGAATCCTAACTTATTGTTGTATTGTACGTGGTCTGGAAGTAAAGACACATTTACTATAAATTACTCAAATTCTATTAGCTTTATTGCAGTTCTGGAAACCTCCACAAAGTGTTATTCCAAAATGAGTAGTCTGTCCAGTGAAAAGTTTGTTCAGTTGTTACATGCATCAGGAATAAGAGAAACAAGAATATAATCATCAAAATCGGTCTGAAGGTTGGACTCAATCTTAGAGGTCTTTTCCATCCTTAATGGTTTTATGATTCGCAGTAAGTAACTAGTATTTGATATTTTGTATTGTTTTTCTTTATTTAGAAGGTGTTATCATCTGTAAGATATGAGTCAGAGAATTTGATTAGAGGTAATCATGTTAGGAAAATCTTTATAGAAGAGAGTGGGAAACCCAAGATTGTGAAATATCAGTTGTGTCCATGATGGATTTTTTTTTTTTTTTTTTTTTTTTTTTTTTG